>JBCEWC010004262.1:0-27773 GCA_038996855.1 Solanum aculeatissimum | reverse complement strand
TTGATTTTTACTAATTACAAATATTTAATTTTCTTCGAATTACTATTTGGTTTTTTGAACCCGCAACCCGCCCCGCCTCACATAACATTAAACCCGCATCTGCCATGCATAACTCTAAACTCTCCCCCGCATCCGCCATGCATAACTCTAAACCCTCCCCGCATCCGCCCCGCACCGCCCCATTGCCATCCCTATGTCCAGACACTACTATTTGTTGTTCCGGCAAATTATTGAAAAGTGCAGCACATTTGCGCAAATTGCATATTTGTCTATCAACTTCACTATTTTTGAAAATTGCATATTTATATCAAGATGGTAAAGATAAAACATTTGTGCAAATTGCATATTTTGTTGACCTCCTAAAGATCAACAAAGATGCTATCTAAATTAATGCAATGCTTCTATATCTAATAAAATGATAAGGAATATAACACCCTGCATGTTGAAAAGTCTGAAAAATAGAAAAGTTGAAGAAATTTTGAAATTGGGTTGGTATTACGAGCCAATCTACGGCTCGTGGATTGAACCATGGGTTGTAGACACGCTTATGGCTGAGCTCCTGAAGTTGGTAAATTTTTTGGGTCACTGAAAGTCATTGTACGAAGGTCTTTACGGATCGTACTTTGGAATACGCCTTGTAGATTGAGTCATGAAAGGGACCCTATAGGATGAATTTCTTTTTAAGTCCAGGGAGGTTTTACGAAGTGATATACGTATGGTCCGTAAATGGAACTATGGACCGTACTGTTGGTTCGTGGTTATAAAGGTGCAATTTTCAGTAGCTAAAATTTTGTAACATGTATTGTACGAGGGTCAAGTAAGACCCGTACTCCATTCTACGACCCATAAATAATGACTCGTAAATGGGTCTGGCAGTTTTTAAGTGAAGGACTTTTTGGTCATTTTCAATTTATTTAGCTCCTAAACTATGTCGTTTTGACCCTCCTAACTAACTTAACCGACTCAATTCCTATAAAATCTATTCCTAATTCATTCTATTTCATTCACTCTAAAAATTCTCTCCGAAATTTCAAATTTTCTCTCTCTAAGAAAGGACTCCATTGGAGCTAGGATTTCAAGCTTTTGCTAAGGATTTCAACGTCTATTCATCCCTATTTCTAAAGCTCCGCACTTCAGATATGTAGGGATTCATTCATGGACTAAATTCATCCATGAAGCCCAAGTTAAATATCCCTTTTTCTCAAAGTTTAAGCATGGATTTCTATGAACTTTTCTGATGGCATTCTGAATGATTGAATTATGATTATTAAATGATTATTATACCTAAATATGCATAAATTATGAAGAATTACATGATGTCTATGATTTTCAAGTGAATGCAAGTGATTTCAAGTATATGATGATTAGGGCTTATTGAATTAATGTGGGTTCCTTTACTAATGATTCAAATTGATTTCAATTGCATGATTTTCACATGGTTTTCATTTAATTGCATGATTTTAGCTCAATTTCTCATGAACCCACACATGGCCCTAATTTCCTATGACAAAGTTATGATTTTCATGAATTTAATTCTAAATATGAAAGTATGATTTTGATAAAGTATGAATCATATTGAAAGCTATTATATACATGTATCTATTCCATGAGATTTGAATTAGCACCAAATGAGCTTGTGCGAGGGGGACTATCCCCAAGGGTCCTTATATAAATTCTCAAGTCTCGTAACTACAAGCCACTGTAGGTTTATGATTATGTGCCTATAATATTAGCTAATGAATCCATTTAGAATTATGTTCATGTGACACTCACCGTGCTTAGGGTTAAGCCTAAAGGGAGGGGTCGAGTCTACCTAGGCAAAGTAGACTCCTATTTCACTCGGTGTATGAGGGACATCAGAATTCCATGTAATAGTCCGCATGATTTTATTGTCGATTATGGTCTTATTCTCACATATCTATGCTAGGTTATGAAAAGTTTTGATGATGCTTCCATTCATGGTTTTAAACATGCATTGATCATTCATATCTTGTCCTTATTATATTGTTATGATTATGCATATTGTTACTATGTTATGATGTTTATTGATGCATGTCATACCTACATACTTAATACATTCCGCGTACTAATGTATACTTCTTTGCCTACATGATCTAACCATGTAGGGATGGGAGATGGTGAGACTATTTCTTCATTTCGTGGCCAGAGTTAGATTGCACTTTACAGATTGTTGGTGAGTTCTCATGCATCGAGGACAAGCCTTGTTCATTTTATGCTTTTACATGTTAAGACCTTATGATTTTACTTGTTATTCTATCTTCAAATTGAGCTAGTAGAATGTTCTAGATCCCACTAAGATCTATGATGTAGAGGTATGTTTTGGACTAAAGGATGTTGTAATTCCCCCAAAGGAAATTATGACTTTGATATTGATATGTTCTGCTTGCTTACTCTTTTATGAATTGCTTATTCTACCTTATGTATGCTTATAATATGAATAAGAGGTTTGTATGGAACGTCTTTGGGTATCACATTCATCGTGTCATGGCTAGGCCATAGGTTCAGGTCGTGACAAACTTGATATCAGAGAACAAGGTTTGAAAGCATCCTAGGGAGTCCAACATGCTGCATCTAGTAGAGTTTTGTTCATAGGTGTGAAGCACGCCACATCTACGAGTTAGAGGTTATGAGACGTTTAGGAAATCTTTGCTTCTTTTGTGATCTATGTCATACCTTCAAGACTCTCATTCCTTGATTCTTGTCCTTTGATTTTTTTAGAAAATATCTCTAGGACATGCTCCATTGCCTAGGGGAGTAGATGCTAATGAGGATCAAGTTGCTCTGGCTCCTCAAATTCCTCAAGGACCTCAAGTCAACCAAGTGACTAATGAGGAGTTTAGAGCCGATGTTATGATCGATGTACTTAGTGGAGTGTCTATGGGCAGCGTTGAACATGTTGAGGATGGAAAGAAAGAGTTAGTTAAAGAAGTGAACCATTTGGCTCGTTTTGGTGTAAGGTTGAATAGCTTGAACAATGGTGGTGTACTTGTACAAAATGGGGCAGAATCATCTAAGATAGCGGAGGTTAAAGCAAAATAAGACATGGATCCTACTTTGGTTGAATTAAAGAAGCTGGATAAAATGGTTGAGGTTTTCTCACAAGAGGGAGATAGAGTACTTTTGCACCAAGGGAGGTTGTGTGTTCCTAATATGGATGGTCTAAGGAAAAAGATACTTGATGAGGCTCATAACTCTAAGTATTCTATTCACTCGAGATCTACCAAAATATGTAAAGATTTGAGAGAGGTGTATTTGTGGAATAGTATGAAGAAAGACATAACAAGGTATGTAATGGGGTATGAAAATTATCAATAAGTGAAGGTGGAACACCAAAGATCGGGTGGTTTGGCTCAAGACATTGACATACCTACTTGGAAATGGGAGAAAGTGAATGTGGATTTCGTTACGGGTTTGCCAAAGACAAGGAAATAATTTGACTCAATATGGGTGGTTGCTGATAGAATAATGAAAACAATCCACTTTTTGTCGGTAAAATTTTTTATGGTGTCGAAGATTATGCTAAGTTCTACATTCAAGAATTGGTAAGGTTACATGAGATACCGTTGTCTAGTATATCAGATCATGGTTCCCAATTTACTTCTCATTTTTCAAATGGATGAATAAGTCGAAAGAACAATCCGAACCTTGGAAGATATGTTGAGGGCATGTGTGCTTGATTTTAAAGGTGGTTTGGATGATCATTTACCTCTTATTGAGTTTTCTTACAATAATAGTTTTTGCTAGAGTATCGAGATGGTACCGTTTGAAGCTTTGTATGTTAGATGGTGTAGGTCACTGGTGGGATGGTTTGAAGTTAGAGAGATATCCTTGATTGGATCAGATTTGGTACTCGATACTATGGAGAAGGTGAAGGTCATAAGGAAAAGGTTGAAGGTTGCTCAAAGTCGTTAAAAGTCATATGTAAATGTTAGAACAAGAGGCCTTGAGTTTGATGAAGGTGAGTGGGTGTATTTGAAGGAGGTGTAATGCATTTTGGTAAGAAGAGAAAATTGAGTCCTAGATATGTGGGACCTTATGAGATTGTGAACAAAATTGAAAAGGTGTCTTATGAGCTAGATTTGCCTATGGAGTTAGCTATGGTTCATCTAGTGTTTCATGTGTCAATGTTGAGGAAATTCTTGGGTGATCCTAATTCTATTATTCCATTAAAGGATGTGACTATTGTGGAAGATTTGACCTATGAAGAAGTACCGGTTGAGATTTTGGATTGACAAGTGAAAAAATTGAGAAATAAGAAAATTGTATCTATCAAAGTGCTATAGAGGAACCAACAAGTTGAGAGTGCGACTTGGGAAGCTGAGGAAGATATGATGAAATGACATTCCTACCTCTTTCCTTCTATTCAAGCCTAAGATACCTAAATATGATCTCTTCCTACAAATTCTCATAAGTACATATTTCCTTGTCATATTGCGTGCATGTATGATCATGAGACTATTTTTGAATGATGTTTGATGCATACGTTTGGTAATTGTTTGAAAATGATGATTAAATTGTATTTTTGCATTCATATTGTGATGTTGGTCATGTTTTTACTCTGTTCAAGCTTGCTTTTATCTCATTCGAGGACGAATGATCTCAAGGGGGAGATATTGTAACACTCTGCATGTTGAAAATCCTGAAAAATAAAAGAGTTGCAAATATTTTGAAATTGGGTTGGTATTATGAGCCAATCTATAACTCATAGATTGAACCACGAGTCATAGATAGGCTTCGTGGTTGAGCTCCTGAAGTTGGTAAAATTTTGGGTCACTGAAAGTTGATGTCGCGCAAGCTACACCCCTTTTTTGAATGTTAAAGCGGTCGTTGTCAAGATATATAATCTAACATAGGTTAGGGTCGAACTCACAGGGAATATGGTAGACTTAGAATAATTCCAAGAAAATCTAGGTGATTAACCTACTTATCTCCAAAAAGAGGGGGGGGGGGGATTTGTGATTCGAAGAAAATAAACCTACACTAGTGCAAGTGTTGTAAAATCATTAGAAGAATTAACTAGGGTATTGTGTTCCCCATGATTCCCAAACTTGGTATTACCAGATAATCGTAATCTTTTCTAGTGTGTAGCATGCAAAACGGTAAGTTAAGCTTACCAAACCCTTTGATCCAAGTGAGAGGTAAAATTAACTACATGACTTTATCCATCCCCGTAGTGTGACATTACTAACCCTTACCTAATGTTCCAGTACAACCTCCTTTTGATCCATTTTGGTTGATTAGACGAGAAAACATCAATCGAATCCTGTTAATTATTCTCTTTTCCTATTCATTACTACCTTGATCCAATCTGTAGCACTAAGCGAGTTCTAATGTTAGCCAGCTGTTAAAAATCAATCAAAACAAAGAGATATAATCAATACATGCATACACACTTTTCAAAAATTACAAATTATTCGATTTTACCTTGTTAGTTCTTCATGGTTACCACAACCCTAGTTGTGGATTTAGCTATGCATGATCATTGTTAGTGAAGAAATCATGTTCATGAATAGCATAATAAATCACTTGCAATGATAAATTAAATAATAAGAAATCCAAGATTCTTCAAAGAAAATCACAATGTATTAATTCAAGCAACAATCACGAAAGAAGTATTTTTCAAGTGTTTTTTCTCTATTCTAGTTCGTCTCTCCTCTCTCTCTTTACTAAAAAATCTAAAAACCTATTTATACTACTAAAAATACAAAGCCCAAACGAAATAGAAAAACTGAGTCGACAGACAATACGGGACAGGTTACGGTCCGTACAAAATTCTATGGCCCGTACCAGGGCTTCATGAAGTTAATTCTTCAAAACTGAGTTGCACTTCTATGGGACTTTCCTATGGTCCATGTTCAGATTTATGACCTGTGGAGGGTTTTGTCTGAGCACTTTCATGCACTTCATCAACTCTATCCTCAAGGCACGAATCCCACTCCAGGGCTCTTATAACTTTCTATGACTCGCCTGCACCTTCGTGGATTAAACCTCTGAGAATATGTGCTTCACTAGATCTTGGCCATGAAGCCACTATACAGCTCGTAGAGTGTCTCGTGCTCTCTAAAAAAAGTTGCAATTCTGTAAATTTCAATCCAAAATCATGCCAACTTTGTAATCCTAGAAAATAAACATAAAAACACATCAAACCCACAAATATCGCTTTGAGAACACAAACAATTCTAAGTTTTAAGCATCAAAAGTGTTATATTTTGATTGCATATCAACACCCTCAACTTAAAATTGTTGCTTGTCCTTAAGCGACGGACTCAATCTACATAAGTAGTATAGTAAAACACAAACCTCAGTCGACTGGCATACTTTATCTCAAAATCAAGCATAAATACCTACACTACTCATCAATGCATATCGAATAGTTATCAAACAAACCAATGCAAATTTGTACATGTGACAATGGAACCATGATGAGCAACGCAACCATAGATAAGAAACAATCACTGGAATAACCTATAATCAACAATGCAATGCAGGTGACCTCACAAAAAGAAGTCCTACATCCCACTCATGATTGTATTTTCAGATTCAATGTAGGACTTACACAAAATCACTCACACTCACAATAGATATTCAAACACTGTGCTTAATACCATATGCTTGCCGTTATACTCACAACTATGACCTTCAACCACTTGGACTAGGATCACTATAGGTCTTTCTTGGCTTGTAACGTAGGCTTAGGGGGCTTTGGCATGATGCTTTGGGAACATAGTGACTAAAGGCCCTCCTTGACTCTGTGTTATTCTACATTTTTTCCCTACCAACGTTTTTATTCTTCAATTCATTCTCTCCTTCTCCCATTTTAAACTTTTCTTGGTGCCTTACTCGCATTTTTAGCTCATTGTCTTTTTTTCTACATATTTTTTTTAGCATATTGTTCAGACATCTATTTATTTTTTTCGCACCCAGAACATATTTTTTAGCTCCTTTTTCTGTATCACTAGCTTCCATCCCATTTGTTGTAATTTTCCTTACACTAGCCACCCTCAACTTAGGATTTTGGCCTGAGTTGAGGTGCACAATATCCAACCTATGAACCAGGGCCACTTTTGGTAGCCACCCTCAACTTAGACTTTCAGTCTAAGTCAAGGTGCATAATGCTCAAGGAAGGACCAGGGCCAATTTCAAGCTTTCATATTCAAGAAGGCTAGGTTACTTAGGTGTTTACAAAGAAAAAAGTACACTTTAAGCTCAAACATTCGGATCAAGGGATATACAATGCATTTGGTTGGTTATTTAGGCTAATTAGACTAATATGAATAACAGTCTAAGATCCTTTCCTAATTAACTAACCTACAATCTAAGTCAGAGTAACAGGGCAAGTTTAAAATTGAAACACAGTCTAAGAATCCTGCAAATAAGCTCACACACACTTGGCATTGATTACACTATCAACTTAGACTTTTAGATCATGCTATTTACCAGAATTAGACCTTACTTATCAGAACAAGTATTCTCAATTAATCAAGATCACATGGTTGTTATCGACTACTCAAAAAAGGATGGATATCTTTTTTTAACAAAATTAACATATGCCAAAGACCTTAGTACAATATGCCTATTAATACCTACACATCTTAAACATGTTGGTTCAATAGAAAGTAAATATCCTCAGAGAAAGAACATAGGCAAAAAAATCCCTCGAACTCAAAAATTGGGATAGTTATAGGTCTTGGCTACTCAGACTTCACCAAGGCCTATAACTACCCACAACCCATCACAAAAGATGTGCATTGTCCTCAATGTAAAAAATATAATAGAATCAAAGCATATGGGTCAAAAAAATATACCTGGGTGCCTAAGCTTTATTGTGCTTGGGTTACCTCAAGTAGCGCCTAATTTATTATCGCGACATGACTTGGACCACTTGATTACTCAGACTTCATCAATGGCCCAAGTTTTTATCTTTAATTCATCGGGTCTCTTCATTAATTGATAGATGTTAAAGATGACTTTTTCATCATTCAATCAAAACTTAAGTTGGTCTGATTTCATGTCCTCTAGTGCTCGTCCAGTGGCTAGAAAAGGCCTTCCCAAGATGATTAGGACTACGAAGTTGACCTTGCAATCAAGGATCACAATGTCTATAGGGAATTTGAATTTCTCAACTTAGACAAGGACGTCATATAATATCCCCATAGGCTTCTTCACCTTCTTGTCAATTATCAACCACTACAATTTTTAGGAATAGGGGCTTCCAAACCTAGCTTCCTAAAAACTGCAAGGGGCATCAGATTGATGCTGGCTTCTAGATCACATAATGCCCTTGTGAACTCAACATCTCCAATTGTGCATGGTATGGTTAATGCTTTAGGACCTTCTCGCTTTTGCACTAAGGACCTTGTGGATATCGCACTGCAATGTTGTAGTTCTTGAGAGAGCTCCTGACTCATAGTCCATTTTTTTGTAACCAAGTCCTTCATGAACTTTGCAAGCACAGATATCTTCTCCAATACTTTAATAGAAGGAATATTGATGGAGAGTTACTTCAGCATGGAGATGAAATGCTGAAATTTACCTTCCTCCTCCTTTTTTTTGAGTCTCTGGGGGAAGGGAAGAGAAGGTCGGGGAATGCGTTTCATCTTTTGTTGCGTTGGTGCTGCATCACTTTTCCCATCCTTGATACGAGCATCTCCGGCTCAACATCCTTACTCTCAACTGTCTCCTCGTGAACATCATCATATTCAACTGGCATTGGGGGGTCAATGGCCTATTTACCATCATGTGTCATGATTGTCATACACTACCCGTCATTCTTTGGATTTTGAACTATGTTTTTGGGAAATATACCTTTTTGGCGCTGATTCTGTTGAGTTAACATCTGACTGAATTGTTACTCCAGTTGCTTAATAGCAATAGAATGAGACTCAATTTTTTGATTAATACTGGAGATGTCAGATTTCATCCCTTTAAAGATCTCATCTTGAGCATCAACCTTATTCAACAAGCGGTTGAACATCTCCTCAATGCGAGAACTATCAGCACTAGAATCCCGATTATGTGGTGGAACATACAGACCATTCCTTTAAACATCTTTGCGTCCCAAATTGGTATCTCTGTCCTAGCCCCTATTTCTATCATAGTAGCCTTTTCGATTGTTGTCTTTGAAGGAACTATCCCTGTTAAAGTTTCAAACTTGGTTTCCTTGACCTTTGCACCAATAGTCCTGATTAGACCCTTGGGCGTTGGTCTGAAAACCCACCATCTAATTTGCGATAAAGTAATTATCCTCCTCATAGTAAGGCTC
This sequence comes from Solanum aculeatissimum, assembly GCA_038996855.1. NCBI lineage: Eukaryota > Viridiplantae > Streptophyta > Magnoliopsida > Solanales > Solanaceae > Solanum > Solanum aculeatissimum. The sequence goes on along the minus strand of JBCEWC010004262.1, from coordinate 18,490 downwards.
CTCGTACGTGGGTGCTCGTGAAGGATGTTGAGATACTACATTTGCACGTTCTTGGTTCTTCTTCTTCAGTAACTCCATATTGCTACTAATTCGAGCAAGCTCTTGCATCACATACTCACTTGTCTTTGCTTGTGTCGAACTAGTACTAACTGAGAACGAGTTTTCATAGTTGACTTATATCTCATCCCCCATGCACAATTTGTTTTGACCACTTTTTCCATCCTTTCTATAACCTCCTAAAATAGTCGATCTATAAACTAGCCTCTCATGATAGTGTCAGCGACAACTTGACTATTTTTGTCCATGGATCGATAGAAGATCTCCACAGGGGATTGATCAATAATATTGTTGTCAGGGACACTCTTTAAGAACTTTGTGAATCTCTCCTATGTGGTACTGAGTGAATCACCAAACAATTGCTTGAAGTTGTTGATCTGGGACTTCAACTTCAGCTTCTTTGATATCGAGAAAAACCTCTCCAAAAGGCCCTGCAATTCTGCCCAACTGATGATTAAACTCTGTGGAAGCTCGGATAACCATAGTGGTGCATTGACTATGAGAGAAAGTCAGAAAACACAAAGTCCAATGGCATCCATGGATAAATTTTGGTTTCCCATCATACTCTTATGGATAAATATAACGTTGTGTAGATGGTTATACGAATCCTCTAATAGTAAGCTTATGAAAAATCAGCAATTTTGCAGCATTTGAAGCAACCCACTTGACACAATGATCTTTGTGTTATCCAGCAGTGGAGTTAACACAATATCTCCTGTGATATCCATCACCATAGGCACAAGCCGATATTAATTCCATGTATTAGTTGTGGCTTGAAAAACCTATGGTGGTGGGTTTAGTGGAGGTGGGTTGTTATTATAATTTTTTTGGTTTAGTGTTGCATCATTGCATCATTTACAGTGTTGTTCGTATTAACCTGGGCCTTAGTTGTGGATTTTGCTATGCATGATCATTGTTAGTGAAGAAATCATATTCATGAATAGCATAATAAATCATTTACAATGATAAATTAAAGAACAAGAAATCCATGCTTCTTCAAAGAAAATTACAATGTATTAACTCAAGAAACAATCACAAAATAAGTGTTTTCCAAGTGTTTTTCTCTGTTTTGGTTCATCTCCCCTTTCTCTTTACTAAAAAACCTAAAAATATATTTATACTACTAAAAATAAAAAGCCAAAATAAAATAGGAAAATTAAGTCGGCAGGTAATACGAGACAGGTTACGGGTCGTACAAATTTCGATGGCCCATACCGAGGCTTCATGAACTTCATTCTTCAAAACTGGGTTGAACTTCTATGGGACCTTCCTACGGTTCGTGTTCAGAATTATGGCGCGTAGAGGGTTTTGTCTGAGCACTTTCCTGCACTTCAGCAACTCTGATCCTCAAGGCACGAATCCCACTCTATGTCTCGTATAACGTTCTATGTATCGTCTACTACTTTGTGGATTAAACCTCTGAGAATATGCCATTCACTGGATCTTGGCCACGAAACCACTCTATGGCTCTTGGAAGTATCCACAGCTCGTAGAGTGTCTTGTACTCTCTCAAAAAGTTGCAATTCTGCAGACTTCAACTTAAAATCATGCCAACTCTGTAATCCTATAAAATAAACATAAAAACACATCAAATCCACGAATATCACTTTGAGAAGACACAAAATTCCAAGTTTTAAGCATCAAAAGTGTTGTATTTTGACAACACATCAGAATTCATTTTACGAAGGTGTTTATGGATAGTACTTTAGATTATGACTCGTAGATTGAGTTGTGAAAGGGACCATGCAGGATTAAAAAAATTCTAAGTCTAGGCAAGTTCTACGAAGTGATCTATGGTCCGTAAATGAAACTATGAACTATACTGTTGGTTCGTGGTGTTAAAGGTGCAATTTCTAGTAGCTAAAATTTTGTGACATGCATTGTATGGAGGCCAAGTACGACTCGTATTCCATTTTATTTCTTGTAAATAGTGGTTCATTGATGGGTTTGATAGTTTTGAAGTGAAGGGTTTTTTGGTTATTTTTAATCAATTTAACTCCTAAGTTATGTCATTTTGACCCTCCTAACTAACTTAATGATGTGATTCCAAAATGCAACACTTTTGATGCTTAAAATTTAGGATTTTAGGCATTCTTAAAGTGATATTTGTGGTTTTGATGTGTTTTTATGTTTATTTTGCAGGTTTACATAGTTAGCATGATTTTGGGCTGAAGTTTGCAGAATTATAGCTTTTTGGTAAAGTATGAGACACTTTACGTGCCGTGGATACTTCCACGAGCCGTAGAGTGGTGTCGTGTCCAAGATCCAGTGAAGGGCCTATTCTCAGATATTTAGTCCATGAATATGTAGATACTTCGTAGAAAGTTATACGAGTAGTGGATTGGGATTCGTGCCTTGAGGATCAGAGTTTGAAGAGTTTTAGAGAAGTGCTCAAACATAACTCTATATGAGTCATAAGTCTAAATATGGCCCGTAGGAAGATCTCATGGAAGTTATGACCAACTTTGAAGGATAAAGTCTACGAAGCTTTGGTACGGGCCATGGAACATTGTATGGAATGGGAAAAGGGAATAATTAACAGGAATCGAAGTCCTTTTCTAATCTAATCAACCAAACTAAATCAAGGGGAGGTTGTACTGGAACAATAGGTAAGGGTTAGTAATGTCACACTGCGGGGATGGATCAAATCACATAGTGAAATTTTCCTCTCACCAAAGGGTTTGGTGAACTTAACATACCATTCTGCATGCTACACACTGGAAAAGGTTATGATTATCTGGGTATACTAAGTTAGGGAATCATAGGGAACACAATACCTTAGTTACTTCTTCTATTGATATCACAACACACACTTCTAGTTTATATTTATTTATTGTAATTATAAAACAAACTCATTTGGGAGATAAGTAGGTTAATTCACTCGATTTTCTTGAAATTACTTCGAGTCTATCATATTTCCTATGGGATCGACCCTAACCTCGATTAGATTATATTATTTGACAACAACCTCTTAAACCTTCAAAAAGGAGGTGTAGCTTGGGCGACATCAAGTATATTGGCGTTGTTGCTCGGAGTACCGCTTAGACTGGTTTAATTTGAATAACTCGGGGATTAATCCTTATTTCCCTCATTTTATATTTTTGTTATTTTTGTTTTGTTTCAACGTGCAGGTGTAGTATATTCACAACACTCATCATCGAGGCAATCTCTTCACTCCATTTGACCCTGAGATCCAAAAGACACTAAGAAGAATGGCCCAGAACAATTCAAACAACCTAGCTAATAATACAGTAAATGTAGCACTGAATGCAAATAGTGATAATAACCCATCTCTACTTTAGGATATTAATCCTCCATCACAGGATCTGTAAATCACATCTAACACATGGAATCAATATCGGCTTAATCCTATGACGATAGATGTCACTAGAGTCATTGTGTTACCTCTACTGCCAGATGACATATAATTTATCATTTTGAGAGGGTTGATTCAAATACTACAAAATCACAAGTTGTTCGCGGGCTTACCATCAGAGGATCCGCATAACCATCTACATAATGTTGTCTTCGTGTGTAAAAGCATGATGGGGAGTCACAATCTATCCATGGATGTATGGGCTTCTTGTCTACCTATTGTATCTAAAAGGCAATGTGATGTTATGGTTATCTGAGCTCCCATAGAGTTTAATCACCAGCTGGGTAGAACTTCGAAAGGCCTTTTTGGAAAGGTATTTTCAAAGGTCAAAGAATCTGAAGTTGAAAGACCAAATCAACAACTTCAAGCAATTTCTTAGTGATTTGATCAGTACTACGTGGGAGAGGTTCACAAAGTGTCTAAGAAGTGTCCCTAACTAGAAGATTGATGATGAATCCCTGGTGGAAATCTTCTATCGAGCCCTGGATGAAAATAGCCAAGTTGTCAGTGACACTATCATGAGAGGCTCATTTTTAGATCGTCCATTTCAGGAGGTTGCTCAAAGGCTGGAAAGAGTGGTCAAGATGAATCGTGCACGGGGGACGAGAGACAAGTCAACCACTAGAAGCTCATTCTCAGTGAGTACTGATTCAGCACAGGCAAAGATAAATACTATGAGGAGGATACTTGCTTTGTCACTGATAAGATGGCGAGTTTTTGGACCAATGCCCAAGGGTCCAATAAAGAATATTGGCGCCAAGGTCAGAACTTTAATAGAAATGGCACTTTCAAAGACAACAATCGAGAAGGATACTATAATAGGAACAAGGGCCAGGACAAAGATGCTTATTGGGGACACAGAGATGGTTAGATAAATGGTCTGTATGTGCCACCATGTAATCGAGACAATGGTGTTGGTAGCTTATGGATTGAGGAGATGTTTGATCGACTGTTGAAGAAGGTTAACACTCAGGATGAGGCACTATAGGGGATAAATCTGACATCTCCAGTATTAACCAAAAAATCGAGTCTCATTCTATTGCTATCAAGCAGCTGGAGCAATAGTTCGGGCAGATGTAGACTCAATTGAACTAGCGCTAGAAAGGTATATTGCCCAACAATAAAGTTCAAAACCAAAGAATGATGGGCAGTGTATGGTAGTGACTACATGTGGTGGCAACAAACAATTGACCCTTTGAGGCCAGTTGATGATGATGTTGTCCATGAGAAAGTTGTTGAAAGCAAGTTTGCAAAGACCAGAGATGCTCGTGTTGAGGATGGGGAGAGTGATGCTGCAGCAACACCATAGAGGTTAAAACCCATTCCCAGAACTCCTACTCCTTTCCCTCAAAGACTCAAAAAGAAAGAGGAGAAAGGTGAATTCTAGCACTTCATCTCCATTCTAAAGAAACTCTCTATCAATATTCCTCTCATCAAACCACTGGAAAAGATGTTTGGGTATGCAAATTTCATGAAGAACTTGGTCACTAAAAAGTGAGTTGTGAGTCAGGATCTCTCTCAAGAGCTTCAACATTACAGTTCGATATCCACAAGGTCGTTAGTGCAGAAGTGAGAATATCCCGTAGTATTTACCATCCCCTACACCATTAAAGATGTTGAGTTCACAAGGACATTGTGTGATTTAGGCGCCAACATAAATATAATGTCTCTTGCGATATTTGGAAAGCTAGGCTTGGGAGCCCCTACTCTTACAAATATGCAATTGTTGATGGCCGATAGGATGGTTTGTGGGGATATTATATGACGTCATTGTCAAAGTCAAAAAATTTATATTCCCCGCAGACTTTGTGATCCTTGATTGTAAAGTCGACTTTGAAGTCCCAATCATCTTTGGAAGACCCTTCCTAGCCACTGGATGAGCACTAGTGGATATGAAATTAGGCCAATTCAAGTTTCGATTAAATGATGAAGAAGTCGTCTTTAACATCTATTAGTCGATAAAGAGGCTAGACGACCTGAAGATAGAAGTTTGGGCCCTTGATGAAGTCTGAGTAATCAAATGGTCCAAGTCATGTTGCGAAAGTAAATTAGGTGCTACTTGGGAGGCAACCCAAGATATTTTGATGTAGTAGTAGTGCTTTTGTTTTATTCTTAGCTTTTTAGACTTGTAGGTAGTTTTTTTTCTTGTTTTAGTTGTAATCTAGGACTTTTGGACTGGTGGCATATAGGGTAACAGTGTGTTCTGTGAAGGATATAGGTACAAGGCCAAAACTTCCATCTTGGGCTAGAAAAGCAATAAAAAGTGCTTCTACGACTGGTTCTACGGGTTGTGGATCACACCACTACCCGTACAATAACTCGTAGAACACTTCCAGTGAGCAAATATTATGCACTCCAGTCCACAAGCCAACTTTACGGCCCGTAGAAACTCTACAAATCGTGAATGGGGATCATGGACCCCAGGTAAGATTTCCAAATTTGTCCAAGTGTTGGGGGCATCTACGTCCCAATCTACGAGTTGTGTGTCCATGTATGACTCGTATATGAGTCTGTGAAGCTACCTTCTCTAGCTAAGGTTAAGGCACACTACAAAACAAAGTAATATGTACTGTGGAATCCTATACGGCTTGTTGTCAGGGTTTCGTAGTGCCTGCGCCCCATATTTACCAACCTGGTCAGAAATATAAAATAGGGGTAAATAAAATCACCCTCATTTCTTGCCAAATTTTCAAAATGTACCAAACCCTCTCTTTGTCACATATTTTTCGATCACCGTTCCATCACCCATCATAAATTCTGGCCAACTTTTTGGCAAGATTCTGGTGACCAGGATTTCACCCTTTTCGACTTCCTCCTTCAATCTCTTTACTTTTGGGAAAATTCCAGTGAGTTTTCCACTCTAATTCTCGAATTTAATTCAAAAATTGCTTCATTAGTTTAGAATGTTATTGGGAATGGTAATTCAAAATTTGTGTGATCAGAGAGGGTGTGCCCATATATGTGAAATTAATGTTTGCTTGAATTTAAATAAATGGTCTTCATTGAATTGAACCATGTAAGGTCAAAAAGTATTTTTGAAATTGTCAATGTCATATTTTCATGCTTGGTTTTAAATCGTATAGTCACATGTCATCGAGATTATAATAAAATTATTTACTTCAAATGACACGTGATTGTACGAGTACAAAATTATCAACAGGTGGTCGAAATGTGTTTGAATGTGTAAATGGGTATTTATAGGGGTGATTTTATAGTAAAGCATGTGGGATGTTGGGTACTGTATTAGAAATTGTTGAGTGCATGAAATTTTTGCCTCAGTGTTGAAACGACCCAAAATTTTTTGAAAACTTCTTATGGTTGGTCTTGTATGATGTTATACTGGTCATGGTTGAGTTTTGATAGCCATGGGTTGAGTTTAAGTGGCCGAATGCAAAACGGATCAATTGGTGCTATAGAGAGGCTATTTGTGCAGTATACTTTGAGGAAGCATAGCTTTTGGTATGGGTTGAACCGTGTGGGATACTACATATCACATTGAATATATTTGAGTTATCTTCGCAACGCAACTAGTTAAACTCGATTCGGAGTTCGTATGAGGATGTTATGGCTAAAACAGTAAGACTGCTCGTAATTCAGAAGACGCTGGAAATAGCCCCTGGAAATGGCCCAAGGATAGGAACACGGACTGTATAAGGGTCCACGGTCTATGTGGGGGTCCGTGTCATAGTCCAGTTAGTTCAGGGTAGTCAGGACCCACCCTATAGACCAAGTGAAGTCTCACAGACCACCCTACGATCCGTTTGGGTGGCCGTCAAGTGAGGCAGTGGCTTGGCCACGCTGTAGGGTTGGTTTTTGGGCCAAGTGTGGCTCCACGGACCAGTACACGGTCTGTGTGTAGCCACACGGCCCATGAACCCCCTCCATCAAGCGTTCCAGAAAGTCCCCGAGAGTTCAAGCCGAAGACGAAACCAAGAAAGGTCTCATGGTCCATTACACGGACCGTGTACCAGTAGACGGCTCCCAGAAGCCAACCGTGTGACACTGGTTTCCAGTTAATTGTCCATTTCATTAATGGTTAATTCATAATTTAATTAATCCCTAGACCTCTTTTAGGCATTCTAAGGTCCCCTAAACCCCCTTAACCTAATCCTAACCCCTTTTCATCCATTCTAAGGCTCCTCATTACTCTTCGTAAAATCCTAAATCCTCTTGACCTCCATTGTTGAAAGCTTGAAGAAATTTGAGGAAGACAACCCTTGCTTGCTTGATTCTTCAATTCCTTTGGTGATTGTAAGGTATGTGGGTTTTGATTCAAGGATTTCCTTTAATCCTTGAAGAACCAAGAACCCTACTCTTTGATTTTTGATTTTAGGATTCTTTAAGTTATGGGTTCTTTAAATTTTGAAATATTTAGTTGATTGGGATTATGTGCTGTAGATTTTAGGTGATTTAATCATGATTTAAGATTGAATTTTATGAATGTTCATGAAATTTCTTGAAGGATCAATGTGCATGTCCCCTTTTATTTTATTATGCATGGGTAATTCACATTCTTCTTTAAGTATGGAATTTCTCATGATTTATGTTAAATTACCTTCTTAATTGTGAATTAAAGTTTGAATTCCATTCCCCATGCTATTCATATTGTTCCTCATGGCATTGAATGCATGATTTATGGTTTATGATGAGAGTTTTAATGTGGGCTAAGTCCCTAACATATTTATGACTATGATTTTGAACAAATATGGGTTAAGGCTAAGTTGTGATCACACTAAGTCTATAATATGGTTGTTTGAGCAACATGGGTGGTTGCACCAATATGATATGATATGAATGGAGCTACTATTATGCATGAAGTATGACATGAAAGATTGTTTGGATTTTTAGCCCATGGTGCATTATTATGAAAGATGTTGACTCTTGTTAAGTATGCATATTCTAAGCCCAAGTATCCATGATTTGAAGTTCAAGTGTCAACTTTCCATTTTAAAAGCATGTATATATATATATATGAGTATTCTTGTGGGATAATGACTTAGTACCGAGAAGGATTGGAGTAGTAAGTGGGCTATCCCCAAGGGTCCCACTCCTTTATCAAAACTATGTACCAACGTAGGTTGCTACCGAAATGGGAGACCCGTATTTATAGTCATAACTATTGATATAGTATTTCTAATAGTGATGTTAGAGGTTCTGTATGTTTGAATTATCATTCACTAAGTGGTTATTTGATTCTTTTCTTTGTTGGGTCAGAAAAATTTGATTCTCTATGATGAGTATTCAATATCTAAAGATTTCATTTTATAATTTAAGCTCTTGGGAAAATTTGACTATGAGAATGAAATCTTAACAAAAACCATGATTAATTGTGCATTAGGAGTGTGGCAAGGTTGATTTAGATTTGCTTTTGATTATGACCGATATTGAGTCGAAATTTTATTCTTGTTATGTGAGAAAGATTCATCCTAATTGTTGAGTGATGGTCTAATTGATTGTTATTCAGATCGGGTTCATGGGTTAGTCTGTGGCTTGAAAATAACTCCTGAATTATAGATTTGCAAAAGTATGATTCGAAAGTTTAGTTCTTAATGGTTAATTTTGATGGAATGATCTTAAAGAGGGGCTTATCTTTTTTCTCATTCTTAATATTCGAGGACGAATATAGGTTTTAGTGGTGGATAATGTAATGACCCATTAGGTCATTTTGATAATTAATCCTCTTATTTTCCAAAAATATCATTCACTTAAATTTTAAAGGAGTCATTTATATTATTCAATAATTTTTGTTACTGAGTTAAAGGGTAATTTTAGATAATTAATTTAATTGATGTATTAATAAATAAAGGAAAAGCTTTTAAAATAAAAATAAATAAAAAAATAAAAATTATTATAAAGGGTGGTTGTGCAGCCCTATGTAAAAGAAAATGGATTCAAGGAACAGACAGCTGAAGACGATGCACGAACGACGATGCAGCGGAGAAAACAAAATACTGGGAAGAAAAAGAAAGGAAAAAGCGAAGAGAAAAATTATGATTTTCATCTTCAAGTGTCAACGTAATTATTGTCGTCCTTTCTAGTAAGTTTTTATAATATTATGAATAGATTTTTAGAGTAGAAACGTGTACAGTTTATGAAAAATATAGTTTAGGGTTCTTAGAATAGAATCTTGATTTGGGGGTCGAATAATAATCCGTTTTAGCTGAAATTTGACATACAAGTTTATTTTATTATGTGTAAATATAATTTGAAAAAACAATTCTGATTCAAATTCGAGGGCTCGCGGTGACTTTTTGATCCGATATTTTTGAACTGAAAATAAATATAGCAGTATGGGTGTCATTGAATTCATGTTCTTACGTAGATTATGTATTTAAATAGATTTTGACCATCCGCAAGCATTATAAAAGGGTCATGTTTTGGAGTGATTACTCGATTAATTGAGGCAAGTGAACTTTTAAAACTTTGTAATTCTCGTAGAATTTCCAAATTTTTCTTTCTTCTATGTGTGATGTATGATATATTTATGATATTATAAAAAAATGGGGTGATTAAATGTAAATGTGAGTTGGTGTGGTGTTGTAACACTTGAATTGAAAAATATGGTTAAGTGATGAGCATTCTATCTTGAGATATATTATTGTGGTTGGTGATTATGAGTGAATTGATTTGAGGACATCATCTCATGTTCATTCATTCTATTTCACGCATACTTGCATTGGTTCTGGTTGTAAATATGAGAGAGATAGTGACAATTGGGGTCGAGGTCTTTACCGGGCGAGATGTGATGTCGAGGTCATTACCGGTGATATTATGATACTGAGGCCGAGGTCTTTACTGGTCGAGATGTGATGCCGAGGTCATTGTCGGTGATATTATGATATTGAGGAAGAGGTCTTTACCGGTCGAGATGTGATGCCAAGGTCATTGTCAGTGATATTGTAATACTGTGATACTGAGGTCATAACCGACAATATTGTGATATTGAGGCCGAGGTCATTGTCGTCGATTATTGCATAAGCATTTGCATTTCATCCTTGCATATTCTTGTTTGAAATAATGTTATTCCTGTGATTGACTGTCTTATCACTTGTGAGTTATGACTTGTGATTTTAAATTATCATATTGTGAACACTATCTTTATTATGTATTACGTGTTGCTGGGATGGGCTGAAATTTCTGTACAGGTTGGAGGTCTGGAGGTCTATTGGGATGAAAGGAGTTTGTGTATTCTATTAGAATTGTTTTGTTTTGTTAGTTGACTTGTTGTGTACCATGTGGTTAGTACTCACCCCTTACTTCTACATTTTTGTAGGTTATGCGCTCAGATCTTTGTGATACTCTCTCTTCTCTTTTTATCCTAGTCTTTCTGTGGAGATTAGTGAGGTTGTTATTTATCATCTCAGTGAGCCTCATCCTTCTATTTATGATCTTGTTCTACTTTAGAGAAAACATCATTTGAGACTTGTATTTTTCTTTCAAATCCATTGTAACACATTAGAGGCTTTTGCACGTGACAACAAGGTTTTGGGAGCTAGATTTTAATTGAGTTGACTTATTATCCGCAGTTAAACCTTTATTTTTAATGATTTCTTTCGCACTTTATCGTTGTAATTGGGTTTTTGGCTGACTTGTCTTGGTGGGATAAGACGAGTGTCATCACGCCCATTTTTGGGTCATGACAGTATGCCATAAATCAAAGGACATCACAATAATATCAATATGCATAATCATAATGAATAGGATAAGGACACATATGTATGAACATGTAAGTTTAAAATCATATGAAGAAGCATAATTAAATCCATTTATAGCATTAACATACATATGTGAGAATAAGACCATAACTAACATATAAGACCATGCGGACTATTACATAGAAACTTAATATTGCCTCTACACCAAGTGAAAGAGCAACCTACTTTGCCAGGGTAGACTATACCTTACCTTATAAGATCCTTCCCATTTTGGAAAATACCTTAATATGAACCTTACGGAAACCTTCCTATTTTAGCATATGCTTTACATTGCATGCATCCACTAACATAATAACATATATGCACATAATCATCATCCCTACGGCGACACATAGTTATGAGAGAGTTAGGCTTTATATTAAGGACCCCTTAGGTTGAGTGCCCTCAATCTCATTTGGTGCTAAGTATATCCCACAGAATACATATATCATGCATATACAAAGCTTTCAATATAGTTCATACTTCATTAAAATCATACTTTTATGGCTTACATATAGATCACAATCCTTCATGAAACATCATGTCATAAGAAAAGTCCATCTATTTTGCTTCTCAACATAATGCGGGTTGACATTCACACTTTAAAATCTTCATAAACATTTGTGTTTTCATCACCCTCTTTATCATAGCATCATCATAGCTTTCATATTATCATCATTGTCATAAAATGTGTTTTTACATACTTGGGGTCAAAATCATGAAATCTCATAACTTCATCATAAGAGACTAGGGCTAAGTGTGGGTCCATGGATACTTGAGTCAAAATCATGCAATTGAATAAGTTTCATAGAGAAAACATGCAATTTAAAAGTAATTTGGATTATAAGTAAAGGAATTCACATTAAGTCATTAAGCCCTAATCATGCAACTTAAAATCACATGATTTGGCTTGAAAATCATATACATCATGAAACACATCATAATTTATGCATACCTAGTCATAATAATCATATAGGAATCATAATCCATGCATAAGGAATCATGGCTTAAAATCATGAGCAATCATCATGAAACTTTGATTAAAAAAAAGGGTTTTGGATTGGGATTCATGAATGAAACTAATACATGAATGAATCCCTACACACCTCAAGTAGAATCCTTAGAATTGAATAAACAAATCTTGAAATATTTAATCAAATCTTCAAGCTTTAGCTTTAGTGGAACCTTTGACTTAGAGAGAGAAATATTGAGAGCCCTTAAGAGAAATCATGGAATTAAAGACTTTTGAATGAGTTAGGAAAAAGACTTATAGGGGTTAGGTGGGATAATTTAGTTAGGGTAGCCAAAAATACATATTTTAGGGCTTAGATAGAATGGAGATGACAAGAACACCCTTCATTAAAAACTATCACAACCGTCCACTAGACCTTTCTTACGAGCGGATCAATAAATAATCCGTGACTTGGCTCATAGAAACATGTGCCACAAAAATTGAGCTACTAGATTTTTAGTTTCTAATCTATGAACATACATCACGGCCCGTGAAATCATCTATGGGCTATAGGTCCTTCCGTAGAAGTAGTTCTAGACTTAGAAAAATTTAAGTTCCTCAAAGCCTTTTCCTAAAGGGTTGTTGACGGGTCTTGGTTATACGTTCCGTCTAGTAGCATGTAAGGCAACTTCCAGGAATCTTTCAATTTCCATCTTCACTGGATGAATTTCATGAACCCACTTAAAACCTATGATCCCTTCTACGGGTCGTAGACTAACTCGTAGGATCAAACTATCAGTAAAATTTTGTCTTTCAGTTTTCCAGGACTAAAAACCTGAGGGGTATTACACCTATACTCAAAAGGGAACATCTAAGGAGAAATTGGTCAAATATCAAGTGAGAGATGAAAAAATGGTCAAATGATGATAAAATTGATCTTTTGACTACACATGTAATAAGTGGTGGTCAAAAAGTGTGAATGTTTTTACTATTACTAGTCACATGCCATTTGATGGGTGTGTCTTATGATGGTGGTTATAATGAAGAGGTGCACTATATGGAAATCAGGTCATGGGTTCTTAGTCAGCCTTTCCAAGGTCACACGAAAATCAAGGTTGGAATAATGATGCTTTTTAGAGAGATAGAGATTGGCAAAACCAATTTGGAGGTTCAAAAGAAAGGGAAAGTGCAGGATTTAGATATATCCCACCTCAAGATTGGTTTAAGCCCAATAACAAGGTTGTGAATCCGGAAAGCTTCCGAACGGAAGACATTTTTACAAGAATTTTTAACAAATTGGAGGTTTTTGATAGTATGTTGAATGAAATAAAATTAAGCTTCACTCACTTAAGCCAAATGGTGATATCCCACTGAGCCTCAATTAAACACTTAGAAACACAACTAGAAACACTCTCAGCTCATCTCAAAAACCAATTGAAAGCCAACAATCAATTGTGCATGGCTATTGTGACCCATAATGGTAAAGCTATTGAGTCTAATGTAGAAGCGAAGATCCCTTTATTTAGGGGGAACAAAGAACTAGGAATGGAAGATGATGTGATTGTAAATGAAAAAAGCATTTCTCTCAATAATCCCAGGAGTGAATGTAATAACAAGGATGGGAGTGAATTGAATGATGTTGAAAAATGCCCCCCAAAAATATTCTTCAAGAATGATATCCCTTTTCCTCAAAGGCTTAAAAAGCAGGGTGTTGACACAAAATTTAAGAAATTTCTCTCCATGTTCAACTCCCTTTCTATCAAAGTACCATTGGTTGAAACTCATGTAGAAATGTTGGATTATGCGAAGTTCATGAAATAATTTGTGACAAAGAAGAGGGATTTAGAATATGAAACTATTGAATTATCTCACAGTACAACTACAATTTTGACCAAAAACTTAGTTGCAAAAAAAAGATAATCTCGTCCCGTTCACCATTCCATATACCATTGAGCTTGTAAGTTTTGTATAGCCTTATGCGATGTGGGTCTACCATAAATCTAAAACCTGACTATTTTTAAAAAATTGGGTGTGGATACTCTGTCTACAATATTGATGAAACTACTTATGGCTCATTGGTCCATTAAACGACCTATGGGAATATTTTCTGATGAGTTGGTAAGGGTAAAAAATTTTATCTTTCTTATGGATTTTGTGGTCCTAGATTATGATTTGGATGTTGAGGTTCCCATCTTCCTTGGTGGACCATTCTTGGCTACCGAATGGGCATTAATGGATGTTGAAAAAGAGGGCTTGAAATTGTAGGTGAATGAGGAGGAGATGAGCTTTAATATTTGTGAGACGATGAAGAGGCATTGTTATTTTTAAGTGAATGTCATTATTGATGTGGTTGATCAGGCCATGGAAAGTGTGGGTAAGCAAGCATAATCGGGTTGTGTCTTTGGCTGAAATCTTGTTGAACTATGATGAGTATGACATTGATGATTATGAAGGAGTAGTTACTACTCTAATAGGGGTTGGTGGTTATTCATGGGCTCTATCCAAACTTGATATAGATTTGAAAAATAGTGATACTCAGCTAGCAAAGCCTTCTATTGAGACACCACTGGATCTTGAACTAAAAGAGCTTCCAAACATCCTTAAATATGCCTTTTGGGGCATGGATAACACCTTACAAGTCATAGAAGTAGCTGAGTTTCAAGAGGGGAAAACTGAGGCTCTTGTAAGAGTACTTAAGAAGTATGTGATGGACATTGGATAACCTATAGCTGACATTGTGGGCATTCCTTCGAGAATTTGCACCAACCAAATCAAGTAAGTGAAAATTTTCAGACCAAGTATGGATCATCAAAGACGGCTTAACCCTCCTCTACAAGAGATAGTTTAGAAAAAGATCATCAAGTGGTTAGATGTTGGTGTGATCTACCCAATTTCGGATAGCAATTGGGAAATTCTAGTTCAGTGTGTGCCTATAAAGGGAAGTATAACTATGGTGTCAAACAAGAAAGGTGAAATGGTATCTATGAGACCAGTTACTAGGGGGAGGATTTGCATGGATTATAGGAAATTGAATGCCTCTACAGAAAAAGACCATTTCCCTTTACCGTTTACAAATTAGATGTTGGATAAGAGAGTTGGTAGATGGTGATACTATTTTCATGATGGATACTATGGGTACAATTAGATATTTATTACCTTAGAGGACTAAGATAAAAACATCTTCACTTGCCCCTATGGAACTTTCGCCTTCAAGAGAATTCCCTTTAGACTTTGTAATGCACTAGTGGCTTTCCAAAGATGTATGTTGTCTATTCTCACTGACATGGTAGAGGACTCCATGGATGTTTTCATGGATGACTTCTCGGTGGTAGGGGATATATTTGAATAATGTTTGGATTATCTTGAGAAAGTATTGCAACAATGTGTTGAGACTAATCTGGTACTTAATTGAGAGAAGTTCCATTTCATGGTAAAGGAAGGGATTGTCTTGGGACATGAAATTTTAGGAAAGGGTTTGCAAGTTGATCAGGCCAACGTTGATGTAATCGCAAGCCTCCCACATCCTATATCAATAGAGTGAGGAGTGTTTTAGGGAATGTCTGTTTCTACCGGATATTTATAAAGGACTTTGCAAAGGTTGTAAGCCCATTATGTAAATTGACAGAAAATGACTCATCTTTTTCCTTATTGGTAGTGGTTTATGCATTTGATAAGTTTTGGGCCTATCTCCTAGGCACGAAAGTAATTGTACACATTGATCATCCAACACTTCGTTACCTTATAACAAAGAAAGATGCTAAGCCAAGACTCATTTGGTGGGTATTACTGCTATAAGAATTTGACTTCAAAGTGAAAGATAGAAAGAGGTGTGAAATCTAAGTAGCTTATCATTTATCTCAATTTGAGCCCCAAAGCTCGAGTGTTGAGGAAGGGGATGTCTTTGATAACTTCCCAGATAAAGTTATGATGAGGGTGACAACAACAATTGCACCTTGGTATGCCAACTTTGCTAACTACTTGGTATGCAGGATTGTGCTAGATTTTTACACTCACCACCAGAAGAGGAAGTTCCTATTTCAAGTAAAGAAATACTTTTGGGATGGACCGTACCTCATCCAGGAATGTGCTGATAATATGATTCATAGATACATGCCAAAAACTTTTATGGAAGCCATATTGGAGGAGTGACACTCTTCGCTAGCTGGAGGCTGATTCACACAGGAACCCGTACACCCTTGAAAGTCTTGCAAAGTGACTACTACTGGCCAACTCTTCATAGGGATGCTCATAAATTTGCCAAAGCTTGTCAGAGGTGCCAGTTGCAAGGTAATATTTCCAGGTGGCATGACTTTCCCCTTAGCTTGATCCTTGAGCTTGATATCTTTGATGTGTGGGGGGTAGATTTTATAGGGACATTTGTGAGTCGTTTAGGAACTAATATATCTTGTTAGTTGTAGATTACATGTCAAAGAGGATGGAAATTGTTGCCTTGCCATCTAATGATTGAAAAAGAGTGGTGTAATTGTTGAAAAGAAATATCTTCACTTTCTTTTGCACCCCTCAAGCTACCATAACAGATGGTGGATTGCACTTTGTAATAGAATGTTTAGGGGATTGCTAAGCAAGTATGGAGCAAAGCACCAAGTGATAACCCTGTATCACCCTCTAGCAAATGGGCAAGTGGAGGTATCGAATAAGGTGATAAAGATGAAATCTTTATTGCTTTAGGCCAAGTAAAAGTTTAAGTTGAGAGTGTTGATGAGTCTATATTTTAAACTTATTTGGAGCTTAAAACGTGAAGAAATATTGTCATCAATGTACCATGATGCCTCATATACTCAGTAACCTTTGTGTTTTATGACATGAATAAGGGATAAAAGTGCATTGATGGGCAATACTCAATAGAACAAGGAAAAAGAGCAAAAATGACAAAAAGATAGTCAAAAGAGATATCATCAACACAATAAGAAGATGATTGATGTGCAATCGAGACCACCTAATATTGCAGTGTTGAAACCCCCAAGTTCATGATAAAAAGGCGATGTTGGTTGAGGCTCGGTAGGTCGCCAAACATGATCGGTAATAAACAATGGCATTGCCAAAAGCTATAGAGACTTGAGCCTTGAACTGATGCATAAGAAGGCGGTCAAGTGCATATTCAACGCATCACCAAAGTGCTCGCGATGGCCAACCTTGACACCCGAATGGTGAAATTATGCATAAACTCTAAACAATGCATGAACTATAAAAGGAATTTTGAAAGGACATTGTCGATATCATTTTATAACAGATGACCTTCCCATATCGAGAGAGAATAGAGAGTACATAGAATCTTTTTGGGGAGCAAGTACAAGGATTTTATTTTTCAAGCCTTGGGAGGAGAATTCTTGGATTAGGAAAAGAAATTCCATTTTGTATCTTTGTAATTCATCTTACCCACATCCATGGTTACTTATATTGGTATTAATATCTGACTTTTGAGCATGAGAAGCTAAAACCCCAATGTTGAAGGTGTGTATCTAATATGGGCACTTGAATTATTTGTTGGGTCTATTATATTTTGAATATTTTGATGCTAATCTGAGTGAGTTCATACTTATTTCCATGTATAACTTATAATCTTGAGGTTGCAAACTCACGGTTATATTTTGATCTTGAATTACATCATTAATTTGAGTGATTATAGTGGGTGATGTGTAATGACCAAACCTAGGGGCCTAGTCATGACATGGAGAATAAGATACACGAAAGTACCTCACCCAAGCCATCTCAAGCATCTTAAATATTCATAGGTATTAAATTAATGCTTTTGCTGAAATTAAAG
Source organism: Solanum aculeatissimum (assembly GCA_038996855.1). Lineage (NCBI taxonomy): Eukaryota > Viridiplantae > Streptophyta > Magnoliopsida > Solanales > Solanaceae > Solanum > Solanum aculeatissimum. The sequence continues at coordinate 626 of JBCEWC010004262.1, read as the reverse complement.
GAAAAGTAACTATGGCCATTTTTAGCGAAGAAGCAACATTAAAAAGCAGTGTAAATAAATAACATTCATTTTTGTCCATAAACATACCAACTAATACATAATTGGGCGGAACCAATAATGGTTCATTTTCACCAAATAGAAAAGATATCCATAAATAACAATATAGAATGTAAAAGCCTCAGAAGGTCTATAAATATTTCGTCCCAAAATAAAACAAAAATACTAGATAGAATGAAAAGTGGTAGAGTCACGAACAAGGGCTCGCCATAATGTACTACTAGTTTGAAGTGTCAAAAACTAGTTGTGAGTTGGTAGAGGACTGCATGCCCCTACATGGTTAAATCATACTGGCAAAATATGTGTTAGTACTTTTGGAATATATTGAGTATGTGAGATGCAATGCAATGCATGAAATTATAATGCCATCATTCATAAATATAACGTACACATTGTCACGACCCAAGCCTAGGGCCTAGACATGACCGGCGAATGAGGTACCCGAAAGAACCCCAAACAAGCCTCGTAGAATATCATTACACATCCTTGGTAGCGGAAGCAATTAAAAGACATAAGAAACATAAATAAGGGGAATTGGGACTAAGGGAGAAGCTTGCATGACTTCATAA
>JBCEWC010004261.1:0-27773 GCA_038996855.1 Solanum aculeatissimum | reverse complement strand
GGGAGGGGGGGGAGGGGTGATAGTATATGTTTGTAAAATTGTTTTTCGAGTTAGTCCTTTTATTAGTGACATAATTGTTAAATTATTTTTTATCTTCGTGGTGTTAAGTTGCTATTTTTTCTTTTAATTTTTTTTAGTTATCTGTAGTTTATTTGGTGTTTTTATTGACTTTTTTATGATTTTTTTTATTGGTAAATTGTTGATCCAGTTGGTCTCTTAATTGGTTACATAATTGGTAAATCACTTTTTCTTTTAATCTTTTGTTGGTGTTAAGATGATATTTTTTTATATATATTTTTTTTTACTAATGTGTAGTTTATTTGGTTGGTTGTTTTTTTAAAGTGCTTTGTTTGGTGTGATTTAGTTCTTGAATTTACTATGTTATAGTTGGATTTTTTTTAATGGTTTGTTTGATCTGATTTATTTTGATTTGTGTTGATATAACATCATGTATTAATTGATGAACATTTCGTTGGTACCCTGTTTGATATTTTTTGTGATTTAATTGGTTTAGTATTAATTGATGATAATTTGGTTGGTACTAAATTTGTTGACTGAAAATAACAACATTTAATGAATAACACAGGTAGGTATGTGGACTACAAAATTGAAGGAGTTATATTTGATACAACAAGTGAATTTGAAGGATTGGTTGATATTATTGCTTCGCAAATAAGTGTGGACACAACAATTACTGAAATGGTGCTACAATATAAGGTTAACAATGAATCCCCACCCATGTGCATTCATAACAATATGGGTGTGCAGGTATATTTGGAACAGAAAAGGTGCAATATGAACTTCTTCTCCAAGTATCTATTATGTATAATGTGTGTCGATAGAGTTATGGAAACAATTTTGTACGAAGGAGTTATGCAATCTAAGACACAATCATATACCATTACAGATACAATGTGTTTGGCTCAACTTGAAACGGTAATCAATGAAGAGAACGAAGATGTGAAAATAATCCACAACACTCAAAATGATGATTTTATGGCTAATCAACTTTACAAAAGCAAGAGCATTCTTGTAGAGGTTATGAGATAGTATGCATTGTTGAGGAGATTCCAATTCACAGTTATAAGTATACAAGGTATGTACTTTTTTTTTAGTCTAATGGGGTCAATGCACTGTTTAACAAAAATCTACTATGAATTCAGACTACACGATGTTGGTTAGTTGATAATGGGGATTGACTATTTAATTTTCTGTTTGTGCAGTTATTTGGTTTATTTTTTTATTATATTTTGTTTATTAACTTGGTTATGGCATAAAAATTTTGATTTTACTGATTTTTATATTTTGATAGCAAATTTTGTATGTCCAGTTGTTTGGTCTTATTTTTGAATTTTTGTTTGAGCTTTTTTTTTTAGTTTGGGCGAAGGTTGGCTAACTACTTGATAATTTTGTTTGTTAACATGATTATGGCATAAAACTTTGATTTTACTGATTTTATATTTTGATAGTAAATGTGTATGTATTGGTTGGTGTCAAAACTTTATACCCTTATGACTGATTGACATTTTTTTATGTCCAGTTGTTTGATCTTATTTTTTATTATTTTTTTGAATTTTAATTTGTTTGTGCGAAGGTTGGCTAAATACTTGGTAATTTGTTGGTTAACATGGTTATGGAGGTATTTAAATATTTTTATTTATGTGTATTGATTGGTGTGAAAATTTTGTATATTTGGGACTGATTAAAATTTTATTTGTACAGTTATTTAATTTTTTTGTTTTTTTAACAAAAAGTTGGGTAGTTTGATTTTTGACATGTCCTGTTACAATTACAACTTGAAGTACTCACCAAATGACTGCACATGGTTGTTTAAATCTTCATCTTTGAAAATTTTTGAATTGTTCAAAGTTCATAAATTTTGTGATACACATACATGCCCAGTGAAGGGTAGGCTGATGACAAAACTTCAATGTAAAAGTGATATGTTTGGTGCAATGTTGTTAGACAAATGCAGTGATCCTAACATCAATAATATATCAAGTGAAATCAGAACAGACATATAAAGGGGGCATGAAATTACATTAAATTATATGCGAGTTTGGAGGAGTAGGCAAAATATTTTTAATGTACTACGAGAGGACCTGGCTAAGTCTTACAAAAAAATATCAATATATTTAGATATATTGGAAAAAATATATCTAGAAACAGTAGTGAATTTGAAAAAGACACACGAAGGGAGATTTTTCTATACATTCATAGCACTTGATGCATGCAATAGAGGTTGGGAGTATTGTCTCCCAATAGTGATCGTTAATGGTACACATATAAGATCACCATTCAAAGGGACAATGTTGATTGTTGGCACTTTGGATCCCGATGGTGAGATTTTTGAACTTCATAAAATAATTTTAAATTTGATACCTTGAATAGTTTATTAATTGTTTTGTTATTGTAGGTCATATATTGTCTCTAGCATACAGCGTGATAGATTTTGAGAATGATAAATCGTGAAATTGATTTTTTCAATGTTTCAAATTGACATTCGGTGATAGAGATAGCATGTGCTTTGTTTCATATAGGAACAAAAGCATTTGGAATGTCGTTTCATCTGGTTATATAGGATTTTGATACTACACTTGCATTTATCATTTGTGGACAAACATGCTGAAAAAAACACACAAGAATATCGAGGAGGTGGGAAAATTATTTTTCAACTTAGCAAAGGAATACACCATTGAGGAGTTTGAGGATCTGATGAGTCGAATGAAGGAGATAAGTTCAAAATATCAGCATATTTGATAAAGGTTGATTTTGAGAAGTGATCCCGCAAACACTCAGCTGTAAAGAGGACATGGCCACTGACAAGTAATATTGTCTAATCAATCAATAATACAATTTTGCCCGAGCGGAGGATCCCTATAGTACCTATGCTAGAGTACATGAGAAAAACAATTGAAATTTGAAACGAGAAACACAACCAAGAGGGGAGGGAGACTACAACAACTTTAACAAAGAATACAATCAAATGTTGCTGGATAATGAGCGATTGTCTCATCGAATGATGATATGAGTTTCAGTTATTAAATAAATAAAGAACTTATCGATGTTTATGGTTAAAAAAAATAATTATTTTTTTAAGGTGAGAACATCAATGAAATCTTTTCATACAGTCACAGATGGTGCAAAGAGGTTCACAATTTATTTAAATATAAGAATGTGTTCTTACGGGAGGTTTCAACATGATGAAATTTCTTGTGGGCATGCAATCGTAGCTATTGAATACAGAAATAAATATGTTGAGGATTACTATTTAATTTATTACATTAGCAAAAAATTTCAGGATGCATATGCAATACCAATTTTGTTGTTGTGCGAAAGCTCTTGGGTTATTTCAGAAGATGTGTTGTGTGAGACTGTGTTGCCACCAGATGTAAGAAGACGACCAGGAAGGCCATTAAATTATGATCGAAAGAAGGAAATTACGAAAGTAAAATTCAAAAGAAGCAAAATTATATGTGATAAGTGTGGATCAACCGGTCATAATAAAAAGACATGCACTCATTCTCAAGATAGAAAAATATTAGGTTAATTATGGTTCAATTGTCAACGAACAAATTGGTTCTTCTTTTGTGACACGGTTCATGAATGTATTCATTTTTTTTTACACGGATGTTTAATGGTGGATCTTAATGTCATAATTAGTTGATTTTATTTTGGTTGAAGTTATGATAATATGTTTCTTTTAAGTAGATAGTGTAAGTGACGATATTTTGTGTTTGATTAGTTAATGGTATGATGATGTTTTTTATCAATGGAAATCGTGCGAAAAAATAAATTTGAAAAATTTTGATTAGTTATTGATATCATGAAATTTTTATCAATGATATGTTTTTGACAATAATTTGATTGTGATATTGGTTAAACACAGACAACTCTATAAAAAAAGTTGGTTCTATTCTGGGTGAAATTATGGTAATATATTTGTTTTGAGTATACATTCTGAATGTTGATATTTATTTTGAGATACTTAATAGTATAATGTTTATTTTTTCAAGTCGAGTTGTGTAGTGATTTATTTTTATTTTTATTTTTTTTTGCAATAAAAATAATTGTGATATAGATTAAGAACATATACTCTTAACAATTATGAAAGAAAAAGGAACTCATCCTTCAAAACAACTAAAATTTGATCGTAAAACTTGTTAACATTCTTTTTTTTTTTACACGGATTGTTGATTGTTGTTTTTTTTATACTAGTTGCTTTTATTTAAATTTTAGTAATACATCTATGTGAGTACACGTTTTAATTTGTGATATTTTGTTGAATGTGCACATTAAACCTTTGACTTTTTATTGGTGTTATTTTGATTTAATTTATGATAAGAATTTTGTGAGCATGTAATTGAACATAATGTATTAACATATAGAATCTAAGAGACACATAAAAATGACTGATTCAGACATATACATCATACTGACAAGAAAATTAAATATAAGTTAATTATAGAATTCACCATGTAGTCATTATCCCAAAACAAGAAAATCAAACATAAGTTAATTATAGAATTCACAATGTCGCCATTGGCCCAGACACAAAAATAAATTACACAGCAATCAGACCACAAAAAAAAAAGATAACTATACAATCAAAACAGAAAAAAAAAATTAAAGTTTTAACAGAAAATTAGAAACTTCATAGAGTAAAAATGTTTGAAAATTACAATAAGAGATCATAAAGTCTACTTTCTTTTTGGGTAATAATTTTGACCTAACCACGTTGTCACTGATTTGAATGTATTCCCTTGCAATTGTCGGCGCACCAAATCTGCTAACAACTTTTTTGGTGAATTCACTTTCACTAAATGCATCAGCCTCTATCTTTCTCGTTCCATATTTTCACAGTAATGCACTGTACCTCAAACGGAATAGTTCGGGATCTATAAAACAAATAGAAATGTCCATATGGCTTTGAGAAATGTATTCGACGAAAACACATGTGAATAAATCACAATCACTAAAAAAGATAAAAAAAAAAATAATGTATGATTAAACAGAGTATTAAAAGCAATGATTATATTAAAAAAAAGGGAAAACATGAAAAGAAAATGATAAACAATAAATGAATATACTAACGTCAGTTGAAAAATGAGATGATGCAATTTTAAAATAAATAATTATAAAAAATAACTTACTTCGAATCTTCACGTTGTTGTGAAATATTGTCATCGATGAAGAATTCAAATTAATTACCAATAGCACAATCTATATATTTCAATTTGTTCATCATATCAATATCATTCTGTTTCCCGTAATAATCAGTGTTGATGAAGAACAACAGAATAATTTGTACAAGCTTTTTTTGCACACCACTAACTGCAGCGGAATGTTTTGATCCAACATCCCACAAGGAGTCAAATATATGAATGCACCTATTTTTAATGCATTTGACAGCTAACACCCAGTGACATGCTTGATGTATGCTTATGGAAATGCAAACAAAATCAACAAACTCACATGGGGTATTCGCATGCATCATATATCCTTGTATGTATTGAGCAACCTCATGAACAGAAGTAATTACTCGATTATCTTTCATGCTCTTAATTCAACAATCATGAATTTGTTCAATCCAGCGTATGAAAAAAGAGTCCATAAAAATAACTTTTTCATCATTTTCGGGTGCATACTTCATTTCTTTTGGAGGTAATACATAATAACATCAACGTGCTACATTAATAAAAGTTTGACAGTGTCAAATAAAAATATGATTATTAAAAAAGAGGTGAAAAGACATAGTAAACTTCAATTTACATTACTGAATCTCCCCATGGTCGTCCAGTTGTGACCATATCATAAAACAAATTCATCAATTCTACTCTATCAACACCAAAGTCAAATGGGGGATTGATCTTGTTAGATGCAACGATGAATACTTGCTTTCTTGGAAAAAAAGCAAAATAGTTAACTGAGTAGTGAATTGATTTAGAAAAAATAAAATATATATATATGTACTTGCCACATTTCTTTGATAATTTTTGTTTGATCCACAATTGAAAGGAATCAATGAGATTCCTGGCCACGACAAAGTCAATGTGTTCAACAAATGGATACTTCAGCTAGAATATGGCATGAGCTTTTCCTGAAGTACCAACTGTGTCACTAAGGTCCGTGTACAGGGATTGGACGTACTTCCTAGGTACCTTAGGTCTAGCTTGTTGTACTGGTGTAACATATGACATATTATTTTCTAATGCAACAAGTTGAGATTCACTGAAATTCGATAATTCAAAATTGTCAAACGTAGGCGTCTTATGACTAACACCTTCCTCTTTACATATAACTTCACCAAATCAATTATTAATTATTGAAAACATAATAAAAAATAAATAATACAACAATTAAAAGGGTACTTAATGAAAAAAATTGTCTGCATTTGGTAACAATACATCATCACACTTTTTGTTATGACTCACACCACCTGTTTCATTCTGATTATGTATATTCTTTGATGGTCCTTCATTTTGTAGCAATACATCATCACGCTGTTTGTTATGACTCACACCACCTGCTTCATTCTGATTATGTAAATTATGCGGTGGTTCTTCACTGGTTACAATTTTAACAGTATCCTCAAACTTAAAAAGGGATATTAGCACCAAAAATAACATCAAAAATAAAATGTCCACTACTGAAAAAAAGAAAGAGAAAAGAGAAACTTAAGACCAGGTGATTCCCAAGTTTACAATTATGCCACTGTTATCAAATTAATCGGCAAACTATGTAAAAATAGTTTAACAAACAAAAAACATGAAAAGAAAATGCATAAACACAAACACCAAAAATGGAATTGTGATACCATTAAGTAATAGCAACATCCAGAATAACCCATACTATCAAGAATTTAACAAAAAAATTTGTTTAAAAAAATCAAGAATAAAATCAATTGGAAGAGTACTATTCCCACTGGTATCTTTCATAAATCAGCACTATTCCCACTATATTAAATCAGTAATTAAAAATCAACAACTAAAAATCAAGAATTAAACCATCACATGTATCATAGAAAAATCAACAACTAAATTAAGAAAGAGTAAAATAACACAAAAATAAGTAAAAATAAAAAAAACAAATCGTAGGTGATGTCGTATTTTCATTTGGGAGAGCACTATTTCTACAGGCATCTTTCACAGATTATCTTTCTTTTTTTCACAATCCTAGTATGTAAATAATAATCATTGACGAATAAAGTTGTTTCACAGATTGACATGTAAAACTATTAGTATATGGTAGGATATTGTAAAATATTTAACAAAACAAAAAAATATTAATAACATAATGTTTTTTAAAATAAAAATAAATTATAAAAATTATTGAATAGTAGGTGAATCATACCTTCGGTGATCTTGAATTATCATTTTTTAAATTAACATTCTGTTGATTTCTTGTCTCAGACATGAACTTTTTGAATGATTCTTGAATTGATTTCATTTCATTAAACTGAATATCAATCTTAATCTATAAGGTTTATTGATGAACCTATAACCAATACATAATAAAATGAAAGTTAAATAATGTCAATATATAAAGTACAGTTTAGGAGACAATTAATACATATCAAAAAATCCTTTTTCTCAAGCCTCTCAATAACTTCAAACTTGTTAGACTGTGTATATCTTCTAAATTGTCTCGAGAGGAATTGGGGGGGAGGAGGGGGGGAGGGGGGAGGGGGGTTGTTCAACATTTTTGCAAGATTCGGTGGCATAAGACAAAATCAGTTCTTCTGCGCAAATGGCAGCCAACTCATCGGCCATGAATGACAAACTCTTAAACTTGTACTAAAAAATAAAAAAAAAATTAGAAATTACCAAAGAAACGTTAAAACTTTGAAATATATATGTTACCTAATTCCCAGATTCTCGAAACATCCCTTTTTTTGAAGTGCTCATAAAAATCTTCCTCTTGAAAATTTTTCAGTTGAACATACGTAGAGACCGATGAAATTGACGAACTACAACTGATCTATCGACTTGGTTGCAATATTCATAAAATCATATTTACAAAGCGAAAGGAATCCAAAGAACAACACTCTGTTAGGGTCCTCAACCATTTGAGAAGTCAAGCAGTCTATCAAGTGAAGGAATGAAAAGTAACCCCACGAATAATTAATATACTTTTCCGACTCAACCAATAAAAAATGATCTTCAAAAGCATACGTATTGACAGGGGGGATGAAAGTATAAAAGTACTAATAAAGTATATGATTCACATATGGAATGCATCCTTTGGCTCGATCAATCCTTCCTCTCTAAAGACCCTAAACAATTCATCCTTCAGTACACCTTTATATTTGATTTTGGGGAAGTACTTCTGCATAAGTTTCGATAGGCCAACCAGGTCATGAACAAAATCATCCATTGTTTTGCATTTGAACCCAGTTACGGCCTTAAACTCATAAATACTAAAATGAATGACTGAGCCATTCAAATTGAAGGTGAACATATCCTTCTGATCACTCGATACCTCGTGGTGCACCAGAGACCGTATAATCTAGGGTTTGACTTTCATATGAGGTCATTCAAGAAGATAGCCAAATGGCGACTGTTTGAACATATCAAGCATGTTCAGTTTAGTCAATTGTTCGGTGAACTCGAGAAATACATCAAAATTTGTGTAAGACAACCATTTAGATAATTTGATTTTCTCCTAAACACAACAAAATAAATGAGCCAAAATTAAACATAAAGTATACTTCAGTTTGGTATCATCAGTTCTATGGTTAAAACAAAACACAAAATATCAAAGAATGAAAATCAAAAATGAACTAAGAACTATAATAGTAATAAAAAATGGAGAAAAAAGTGTCAACAAAACTATTATTAAGTATCCATATACTAACAAATGTTAACTACAAGCCATTGACCAAATAAAGTATCACAAAAAAATAATGATTATAAAGATCTTTATCTCAAAAAGTTGTTAGTATACTTAACCATCTCATAAAGGCAATAAGGTTGGTATCATCAGTTCTATGTTAAAAAAAACATAATATCAAAGATTGATGACCAAAAAAGAACTAAGAACTATAACAGTAGGAAAAACATGGGGAAAAAAGTGTCAACAAAACTATTATTAAGCATCCATATACTAACAAATGTTAACTATAGGGAATTGACCAAACAAAGTATCATAAAAAAATAATAAAAACACACAAATATTAACTCCAATAGATTAAAAGATTTACCAATTGTGCCACCAATTAATAAACAAACTATAAAATCAACTAAAGAACCAACAAATTAACAGTCTCCACAATCTATAAAAAGAAATATTAGTTGGCAACAATTTACCAATAGCCTGTGATAAAACTCAATAATAATACCAACTAAACTACCCATAACTAAAAAAATAACAGAAAAAAACAGCAACTTAACACCAAAAAGATTTTTAAAAAATGATTTATCTTTTATATCACCAATTAAAGAACACACTGGGTCATCAATTTACCAACAAACTACTATCATAGGAAAAAATAAAAAATAACACCAAATAAACTACACATAACTAAAAAGAATATAAAAGAAAAAAATATCAATTTAACACCAACAAAAGATTAAAAAGAAAAAAGGAGTTTACCAATTATTTCACCAATTAAGGGACACACTTGGTCAACAATTTACCAACAAAACTATCATAAGCAAAATAAAAAATAACACCAAATAAACTATACATTACTAAAAAAAAATAGCAACTTAAAACCAATAAAAAATTAAAAGAGAAAATGGGTTACCAATTATATAACCAAATAAGAGACTAATTGAGTCAACAATTTATCAACAAAACTATCATAAGAAAAAAAAAATAACACCAAAAATAAATTACACATAATTAAAAGATATATAAAAGAAAAAAATAGCAACTTAACACCAACAAAAAAATTAAAAGAATTAAAGGTTTACCAATTATATCATCAATTAAGGGACACACTGAGTCACACAATCTAGCAACAAACCTATCATAAGCAAAATCAAAAAATAACAACAAATAAACTACATATTAGTAAAAAAAAATATGAAAGAAAAAAATAGCAACTTAACACCAACAAAAAGATTAAAAGAAAAAAGGCTTACCAATGATGTAACCATTTAAGGGACCAACTGAGTCAACAATTTACCAACAAAAAAAATCATAAAAAAGTCAATAAAAACACCAAGTAAACCACACATAACTAAAAACATATATAAAAGAAGAAAAAAATAACTTAACACCATGAAAATTAAAAATGGTTTAACAATTATGTCACCAATTAAGAGACTAATTGGGTCAACAATTTTACAAACATATACTATTACCTCCCAAAAAAAGGAACCCCTAGATTCAATACATACATCATAATCAATTTAACCAACATAGAGAGAAAATTGGTAAAGACAAAATTAATACAACAAATTGCTCAAATAAACACTTAGCGGCACAACAAGAAATTTCAAAAAAGATTATTTGCCAAGATAAACACAAAAAAAAAGGAGAAAAGTAATATTACATACTTTTGAAGTTTTCTTCAAACTTTTTTCTCTACCCTTCTTAGGTTTCACGACTTTTCGATTATCATCTTTATTACCAGCACCAACCCTAGACTACAAAAAAAAATGAATTTTGAGATGAAAAAATAATGGTGAAAAATTATTGTTATAGGCTAAAAAAATAAATTTTATGAAAAAGAAAAAGGTACCTTGCGTGTAACATTTGTAGATTTTACTTCCCGATTTAAATGAAATCTCTTTAAAATTAGTATTTCATCCTCGAAATCACTGTCGTGCTGTACAGCAACCATCATTTTTCTTTTTCTGTTCAAAGATTTGGACGGATCCTTGGCGGAATCCTTTGTCTTCGAAGAATCAATGACAACGAACTTAGTATTGCGTCCCTCTTCTGGGTTCTTCCATACTGGAGAAGGAGTAAATGCATTGAGATAAAAGTTCGGCCTTGAAGATTGAATAAGGGTACTATCCAAACAAATAGTCTCTCGATTTAACCTAGGATTTTTACGTACAAAAGTTTTTTCTTTAGGAATTAACATGGTGAACACACAGAAATCAAATGGAAACAACAAGATATTGAAAAATCAGAAAGATGAATGCATGCAACAATGAATCCCACCAAAAGTGATGTTTCAGCGGTGATTGTCTATAGATACAGACGAAATGGTATTGAAAAATGTAAGGTCACCTTGAAAAATGGTATAGACGTTTGAAAGGGATATGCATAAAGTTTACAACAAAAAGGAAAAAGGAAAACAAAATAGCCAATTTTGGGAATATAAAAAGCAATAATTATATTGTCAAATCCCAATTAATAATTAATTGGGGCAAAATAAGCTCAGATTTTAAATTAAATGTATACGCCGGAATCAATGCAATAATTAAAATGACTTAATGTATCTTAAAAAACGTATAAAATCAGGAAAAGAAACATGCATAAATCAATTTTCAGTATATTATTAAATATGTATTTTCTTTTTTAGAAAGATAAAAAAGATAAAAATATTAATAACCTAAGATGACATGAATGTAAATAAAAAAAACTTAAATCTGTAAATATTTTGATGTATTGACATAATTTGTAATTTAAGACCTTAAATTGTATACTCTTGCAATTTTTTTTAATTTTTTATTTTGTTTTTGCTTTTGTTTAAATTAATTTGGTAGAGGGAGAAATCCATAGTAATACACTATCAAAACAAAAACTATAAAGGCAAATTATGTTACAATGAAAACCATATCAGGAATTCAAGATTAAAATGTTTGATAGCTTGATGAGTTGTAGTGTATTATTTTTTAATAAAATTAAATTTTATTATAATTTTATTATTATGTTCATATTTCATGAATCATATAATATTTTTGTAAAAAAATTATGTGGATGTAAAATGGTAAGATCCTTTTACAAAATATAGACTAGTGGGTCATTTTTTGTATTTAAAAATGTGAAAACTCATGATATGAAATTTTCAAATTAATTTTTTTGAAGAATTTAAGATTTCATCTCATAATTTAAAATCATGAGATGAAATTGCATGTTTAAATGTTAATTTTATTTTATAATTTTAAATTAGGAAATAAAATTACATATATCCAAGCATCTAATAAGACAAATAAATTGAATGAAGGGAGAAGAAGTTAAGATTAAAGTTTAGTGTCATCCATCTGTCTACTTGTGGAAAAAGGAATAAGTATTGAATCATTGAGGTACTAATTATTTCATAATAAGACGTTACTTTGACTTTGTTAATTTTTCTTCATATTTTCACATCAAAAGAAGATAGAAATATTGCGGAATCAAAATTTTTTTAAAGGAAAAATTTATGAAGTACATATATAAATTAATTGAAGGAGGTTTGACATCTATTATATATATAGAAAAAATTATTTTTATTATGTATAAATAGTATAATTTTTTCGACGAAAAAAATTCGAATGAACTCTCTAATTATAATATGTCTCTGTGCCACTGGGGGGCTTGAGAGGGGGTGGGGAGTGCCAAAGACAATTAGGCCATGAAAATGATATTTGTACGAAGAAGAGATACTGCAATTGACTAGTCATAATTGTTGGTGTTATTGTGTATTATAATACGTATTAAAAATTAAAATATTAAGTGTATGATAATAATTGATAAGTATAAAATAGGAAAAATAATATCATTATTTTTTGTAGCTTACATAATTACAATGACATATTTGTCTCATTATCTCCTACTATTTGTCCCACTAATCCTTTAAATGACTGTTCACGAAAGAAATCGTACACTCACGTAAAGATGTTTCCTATCTTGTGTTGCTATAGAGAAAAAGATGTGAAGTGGATAAAAAGTATCATATTTTGAGGTTAGTATGGTGAAAGAGAGCTAAGATAAAAAAATATATATTTCAAGTTTTCAACTAAAAAAAAGTAATATTATATTAAAGAGTGTGTACTTTTTGTGAAAAATAGAGTCAACACTTGTCTAGAGTTTGTTGCATATTAAATTATGATTGAACTGTTATATTTTGAATGAGACAAATAAAAAAGATTATTAATGGATCAATGAAAAATCTTATTATAGCGAGCTTGACTCTCTTTAAAGAAGACGAGTTATTCGAGCTTCAACCTAAATATAATTTATTTTCTTTATTTTTATTTCAATTATAATTATAATTTTCACCAACATAATATAATCTTGACAGAAATGATGATATATCAATACAGAACTAAAATTGCTTACAAGGATAAAGAGGGTAAAACAAAATTGCTACATAAAAGAGGCCGACCCTGCTTCTTCAATTCTCTCTCATCATTCAACAAGTGAAATGAATGAGATAAGAATTTTGGAAAAAACAGATTTTTCTTTCGTAAAAAATTTATTTTGAATGATACAATTTTTCAACATTACATTCACCGATCTCAATTCATGTTTATAAATATGTGATTACTCCATTCGACTAGATATGAAAATAAAATATAATAATACTACAACTTATATAGTGGAATTAATTCTTAAATATTGGGGCTCATCATGATATTCATTTTTTGACTAGCAAAATGGACAATAGTTTGGTACTATATAAAATGAGCAAGGGCTCATTTGATACGAAGAATAAGAAATAATTAATTATTTTAGAATGAATTTATTTCATATTATATATATTAGAATAAAATCAAAAGATAACTTATTTCAAAATTAATTGAATTGAAATGATTATATTAATTTATTTTATATTAAAAATAAAATAATTTGTTCCTCGACCAAATGAGTCATGTGAGTGGTCACATCAAGGGATTAAAACAAGAAAAAAAAGACAAGCTATCCATATTAACCAATCATGCATTTTCATCTCTAAACCAAACACATTCACCATCAATTTAAGAGAAAATGATGTTTGTACGACTTAGGAGAATCTCTCGTTCAAATCACAAAAAACAGATACTAGAATTGACTAGTGATAATAGTTGGTGCTATTGTTTATTTTAATGCGTAATTAAAATATTAACGATAATAATTAGTAGGTATAAAGCGAAAAAAATAATGTCAATATTTTTAGTGATTTATGTAATCAAAATGACATGTTTGTCTCAGTATCTCCTACTATTATCCTCAAATGACTCTTTATATTCTTGGCATTTATTTGTGGAAGAAATTGTAAGCTTATATAAAAGATGCTTTCTTTCTTGTATTGCTATAAAGAAAAAGATGAGAAGTGAATGAAAAGTAGTATATTTTGAGTTTAGTGTAGTGAAACAGAGAGTTGAGACAGAGAAAAAAAATTCTAAATTTATAATTAAAAATGGAGTAACTTTATACTAAAGGAATGTGCACTTTTTTGTGAAATTTTGGATTCAACTTTTGTTTAGAGTTTTTTGAATGATACATTGTGATTGGACTGTTATACTCTAGAACAGACAAGTTAAAAAGATTATTATTGGATCACAAAAATTTTTACTCTTGTAAACTTGAATCACCTTAAAAAGAGTGAGAGATATCCATATTTCAACCTGAAAATCATTTATTTTCTACATTTTCATCTTCATTTATAATTATAATTTTTAGCAACATAATATAATCTTATCAAAAAAAAAAATCAATTACTTGTGACAGACTTTTCTTCCGTTGAAAACTTATTTCAAAAAACATATTTTTTTAATAATGCATTCCTCGATCTCAATTCATATCTCATCAACGATTACCTTAATTACAGTGTGGTTATTTAGGATTTATTCATGTTTAAATTTGTGATTAGGTGTAAAATGAAATATAATAATTTTATAAATTATGTGTTTGATTCAATTCTTAATATTGAGGCTCAAGTGACATATACACTTCACGATAGAGTTGATAAAATCAAACTCACTTCATTCAATCCGTTTAAGTTTGAGCGGCTTAATAACCCATCAATAATTTAAAATATGTACCAAAAAGTTATTAGCTTACAAAAAATATAACCAAGAAAATAAGATGAAATCAAGCCAAAAGTCATTGGTTTAGCCACGATTTATTTTTATTTAGCCACGTGTTTACCATGAATAAATAATGTTATTTTTATTTTTTATTAGTCACAATTTAGTTTTATGTTTTATTAGTTATAATTTGACCGTGGAAAAATAACTCGTTTTTTTATTTTTTTTAATAACTAACAATTAAATAGTGTATATATATAACGTATCAATGTTTTATAGATAATGCAAAACATGTATGGGTATTATATAAATGATGTATAAACATGTATATATAATATATAAATAATTATGTAATGTATATGTCATATATCAATATTGTAGAAATAGTTATGTTGTGTATATGTAATATATCGATATTGTATAAATAATATATAAACATGAATCATCATCGTACAAAATAGTATATAAATACGTATATAAAATATACAAATAATTGTGTGGTGTATATGTAATATATTAAAATTGAGTAAATATGTATAATCGTGTATCGAATTATGTAAACAATCATGTACTGTGTTGATATTTATTTGACTTTCATACATTTTCACCTTAATAATTTTAAAAAATATATGAAAAAATAATATAACGATATAAATATTCATTTTTTTTCACAAAAAAGTGAAATAATTAGAAAATTAAAATAATTTAAAAAGAGCAACAAAGAAAAAGTTTTTTTTTTAATACCGTTATTTAGCCACGATTAAACAGCAATAAATGGTGAATAAATTACATCAAATATGACTCTTTTATCTGAATTGAGTCATTTTGGGTAATTTTGTAAAATTGGGTCAGACTAGCGATAAATAAATGTTATAAGCGGTCACCTGATATAATTTTCTCCATTAAAAATTGGGTTGATACATAATCCAAATTGACTTAAGAGAAATCTTGTCAAAATATGTTTTAACTTTTTTTTTTTTTAATTTGATATGTTATATAGCCACAATATAGAAAAATATAATTCTATTAGGTACTAAAATGCTATAAAAGAACAAATAAAATAAGTAAAATTTAGTGAAAATCAAATTGAGTTGGGTCTTGACACATTCAATAATCCATTATTCAACTCATTTAAACCCAAGCAAATTCGAATTGAATTGGATGTTAATTTATTTGTTGTCAAAACCCCTTACAATTCCTTCAAATTTGACCCAATCCATTCAATTGTCACCCCTACTTCACAATATGCATTTTTTGGCTAGCAATGAGACAATATATAAATGAGCAAGGGCTCATTTGGTATGAAAGACAAGAAGTATATAACTAATTTTAAAATTAATATTAAAATGATTTTATCTCATATTTAATTAATTTAAAATTTTAATATTATTTTATTTAATATTAAAAATAAAATAGTTAGTTTCAAAATAATTTGTTTCTGGACCAAATGAGTGATCCAACTGAATCACATGATTTGAACCCCTAGTAGTCACATCAAGGGACTAAAACAATAAAAAGAAGACAAGTTATCCATATTAACCAATCATGCATTTTTCATCTCTAACCAAACACATTCACCACCATATAATATATATTGTTATACTAGTACAATTTTGGACTATAGAGTTACTTGGATCATAAAACAGAAACCACATTTCAAAAAGAATACAAGGGACATGTACTCTTATGGCGGCGAAAATTCATGTCAGCACGGTCCAATATAAATTATTTTTTAATTTTAATTTATGTGATATCGATAGATTTTTTTTATATATTTTTGAAGATATTGTGAAATTATAATTGAAGCAACTAAAGAAATATTATGAAGTTATTAAAACAGATACGTCAATACGCAGTTGTCTTGAATAAATTAAATTAAAAAGCCCACAAATTAGTTTTTATTGGCCCATCGGAAGTTGCTCAAGTAAGCGGTCAATATAAATTATTTTTTAGTCTCGATTTATCACCTAAAATAATTTATTTGGGTGATACAGTAAAATCGTAGTTGAAGCCGCTGAAAAAATGATTTATTAGGGATAATGTTATAAAATCACAGTTAAAGCAACTGAAGCAAACACGTCAATTGGCAGTTATCTGCTTAGTTACTTGCTTAAGCAGGCATGTTGATCGAGACGCGCCTGCTTATTACCATATATATATATAAGTAGGAGCTATGTTACATTTCCACATTGTTAGATTTTTTTTTTCTTTCTTCATGCACTTTAAAATTTACATATTTTTATAATTATTCATAAACTACTTGAAGTTAATCTTATATTGTATTTATGAATACTGTATAACTAACATGATTGGATAGAATGAATACAAAATAATTTATTAAATTATATTTTTAAAGAAAAAGATAAATAGCTATTGGCCCACAAAGCTAGAGCATGACTTGTTATTAATTTTTTTGCACATGAGGAGAGAAAATGACAAAAATGGTCCTTATCTTATATGCTAATAAATTTAAAATAGTCCCTTTTAATAACTTCTGAGTTGTTTTAATCCTTTAAGTTTGTGTAAATGAGTACTTTTGATTTGAATACAATTATATTTGTGCAATCAAACATTATATTTGTAATAGCAGTTAAATATTATAAAACCAATATTTCATAATGACAATAAAATATCCTCCAAATTCGATTTTTTATGTTAGATTTTATTTCTCTATAATGACTTTCTACATGTAATAGAAATAACATTCATTATAACAGTTCATTCTTTATAAAATGACTCTTTTATAACAATGACACTTGTATTGTGGAAGAAATATATTATGTATATATATGTAAAAGAAAATATTTAAATATGTATGTTAATCATCATTGAATTTCATGCACATAATAAATTTAAGAAAAAATTGTAAGAGTGTACAATTTAAGGACTTAAATTACAAATTATGTCAATAGACTAAAATATTTATAATTTTAAGTTTTTTATTTACATTCATGTCATCTTAGGTTATTAATATTTTTCCCTTTTTTATTTTTCTAAAAAAGAAGATATATATTTAATGACTATTTAACAATATTCTGAATTTTTCTTGATTTTATACGTTTTTTAATATTCATTGACTCACTTGCATTGATTCTGCCGTCTACATTTAACTTTAAATTTGATCATATTTTGTCCCAATTAAATATTAATTGTGATTTGACAATACAATTATTGTATTGTATATTTCCAAGTTTTCTACTATTTTGTTTTTCTTTTTCCTTTTTTCTTTCTTTTTTTTTAAAACTTATTACATTCCATCAGTCTCTTCCGCTTTTCAATGTACCTCTTCATTTTTCAGTAGCAGTTCACTACCATCCATAGACATTCAACTCTGAAACATTACTTTGTGTAGACGGAATTGTTGCATGCGTTCATCTTTCTTATTTTTCATTATCTTGTGTGTTTCCATTTGATTTTTGTTTTGTCAACATTTTGATTCCTGAAGAATTTTTTTTTTTGTACATATAAGCCCTAGGTTAAATCTAGAAGCTATTTGTTTGGATAGTAGCCCTATCCAATCATCAAGATCGAGCTTTAATCTCAATGCATTCACTCCTTCCCCAGTTCAGAAGAACCCAAAAGAGGGACGTAATACTTATTTTGGTGTCATTGAATATTCGAAGAAGAAGGATTCCACCAAGATTCCATCTAAATCTTTGAAGAAAAACGTGAGTTAGAAGGTTGATCTACCGCACGACAATGATTTTGAGGCAATTGCAAAGAAATTTCGTTTGAATCAGGAATTGAAAGTTGCAAATGTTACATGCAAGGTACTCTTTCTTTTTCTTAAAAATTATTTTTTGGCCTATAACACTAATTTTTCACCATTATTTTTTTTCTATAATTTTTTTTCCTTTTTGTAGTCTGGTGTTGCTGTTGTTAATAAAGTTGATACCCGGGAAGCCGCGAAATCTAACAAGGGTAGGGAAAAAAGTTTAAAGAAAATTTCAAAAGTATGTAAAATTATTTTTCTCCTTTTTTTGTGTTTGTATTGATAAATATTCTTTTTTGGGTTTAACTGATTAATTTATTTTATTAAATTTATTTTTACCCATTTTGTTTGTATATTGAACTTAGGGTTTTCTTATTTTGGTAGTTTTGTTGCTAGATTGTGTGATTCGGGGTGTCCTTTTTCTTATGATAATTTTGTTGATTAATTGTTGAACCAGTCAATCCCTTATTGGGTTACATAAATGGTAAACTTCTCTTCCGTCTGTTTGTTGATTTATTGGTGACCAAGGTGAACCTTTTTTTGGTGAAATAAATGGTAAACCCTCTTTTTATTTTTTTGTTGGTGTTAAGTACATATTTTCTTGTGTTATTTTTTATTTTTCCTATGATAGTAGTTTGTTGGTCAATTTGTGACTCAGTGTGTCCCTCAATTGGTTACATAATTGGTAAACCATTTGTGCTATAATTTTTTGGGTGTTAAGTTTTTTTGTTTTTTTAGCTATGGGTAGTTTAGTTGGTGTTATTATTAGGTTTTACCACTATTTTTTTGGGTAAATTGTTGGCACCTAATAGTTCTTTTTATATGTTGTGAAGACTGTTAATTTGTTGATTTTTTAGTTGATTTTACGGTCTGTATATTGATTGGTGTCACATTTGACAACCCTTTTTAGTTTATTGGAGTTAACATTTCTGTATTTTTTTTGTTCTTTATTATACTTTGTTTGGTCAATTTTCTGTAGTTAACATTTGTTAGTATATGTATGTTTAACAATAGTTTTGTTGACACCTATTCCCCATTTTCTTACTACTGTTGTATTTTTTTTAACGGTAGAACTGGTGATATCATACTTAAGTGATAATTCTTTTTTAATTTTTGCTCATTTGTTTTGTTGTGTTTAGGAGAAAATCAAACTATCTAGATGGTTGTCTTACACAAATATCATGTCTAACCTTTTTCACAATGATTGTGGTGTATTTACTTGTGTATTCGCCGAATACATTTCCCAAGGCCATTTGAATATTTCTTCTTATTTTATAGATCTCGAACTATTCCGTTTGAGGTACGGTGCATTACTGTGAGAATATGGAACGAGAAAGATTGAGGCTGATGCAGTTAGTGAAAGTGAAGTCACAGGGAAAGTTGTTAGCAGATTGGGCGCGTCGACAATGGCAAGGGAATACATACATGTCAGAAAAACATGGTTGAGTCAAATTTGTTACCCAAAAACAAGAAATAGACTTTATAATCTGTTATTCTAATTTTCAGACTTTTTTATCCCATGAATTTTTTTTTCTGTTAAGACTTTGATCATACTTTTGTTCCTTCTTTGGCTGGTGTAGTTATCCTTTTTTGTGGTCTGGTTGCTGTGTAATTTTTTTAAAAGTTTGGATCAATCACTATATGATGAATTTAATAATTAACTTGTGTTTGTTCTTCTTGTCATTATAATTAATATCTCTGAATCAGTTACTTTTAGGTATTTTTTCATTCTATATGTTAAGACATTATGTTCAATTAGTTTATAGAATCTTTACCATAAATTAAACCAAAATAACACCAACTAAAAGTTACTGCTTAACTCAACTTTAAAAAATTAACTTTGTACCATTAAGTATCTCAAAAAAATATCAACTTTCAGAATCTGTACTCAAAACAAATGTATTCACCATATTTTGACCCACAATAAAATCAACCCTTTTTTAGAAGTTTCTCTCTGTTCAACCAATATTACAATCAAATTATTGTCAAATTGTTTTTTGACAAATCTACAGTTTTACTTTGATTTGGTTAGAGTACAATTGTACCATTAAGTATATCAAAATAAAAATCAATATAAAGAATGTGTAATCAAAAACATATTATTTACCATAATTTAACCAATTGTATAACCAACCATTTTGTTACAAGGTTGGTCGTGTTCAACCAACATTACAATCAAATTATTGCAAAAAAAGAACAAGATCAATCCCCCTCTTCACTTTTTTGTGTTGATAGAGTACAATTATAATAAGTATCTCTAAATAAGTATCAACATTTCAGAATGTGTACTAAAAACAATTATATGCAACGACATTTCAGATGCTTTTGTTCCTATTTGAAACAAAGCTACTGTCTTTATCACTGAATGTCAATTTGAAATATTGAAAGGACCAATTTCACGATTTATCATTCTCAGAATCAACCACGCTGTATGTTAGAGGCAGTATATGACCTACAATTAAACAGAACCAGTTAATAAATCATTCATAGTATCAATTTATAAAAAAAATTACGAAGTTAAAAAATCTCACTGCCGGAATTCAAAGTGCTAGCAATCAACATTGTCCCTTCGAATGGTGATCTTATATGTGTTCCATCAACGGCCACTATTGACCTACAATACTCCCAGCCTCTTATGCATGCATCCAGTGCTATGAATGTATATATAAAAATCGTCCTTCTTCTGTTTTTCTTAAATCCACTATTTTTCCTGGATATGTTTTTTCCAATATATATAAATATGTTGGTAGTTTTTCGTAAGACTTACCTTGATCCCCTCATAGAATATTAAAAGTCTTTTGTCTACCCCTCAAAGCTTGCATATAATTTAGTGTAATTTCATGTCCCCTTTTCATGTTTGTTCTGATTTCACTTGGTGTATAATTGATTTTGGGATCACCACATTTGCCTATCAACATTTCACCAAGCACACTACTTTTACATTGACGTTTCGACATCAGCCTACCCTTCACTGGATATGTATGTATATCACAAAATTTACGAACTTTGAACAATCCAGAATTACTCAAACATGAAGATTTAAATAATCAAGTGCAATCATTTGTTGGACACTTCAAGTTGTAACGGTAATAGTACATGTCAGTAACCAAACTACCCAACCATTTAAAAAAGAAAAAAATTAAAACAACCAAAACAAAATCAAACAACTGTACAGATTACGTTATAATCAATAACAAATTTACAAAGTTTTCACACCAACCAATACAAAAAAAACATGATTTAAAGGTCCCCATAACCATGTCAACCAACAAATTACCAAGTATTTATCCAACTTTCGAAGAAACATATTTAATTTTTAAAAAACAACCAAAAATGAGACAAAATGACTGGACATCAAAAAAAATTTGATAAGTCACATTGGTATAAAGTTTTAACACCGACCAATACATACACATATACAATCAAAATATATAAATTATTAAAACTCATTTTTTATGCCATAATCATGTTAACAAACAAAATTATCAAGTTGGAATCCAACCTTCCTGCAAACTAAAAGAAAAATTCAAATAAACATTCAAATATAAAATCAAACATCTGGACATACAAAATTTGATATCAAAATATAAAAAATAGCTAAATCAAATATTTTATTCCATAACCAAATAAACAATAAAAAAAAACAAAAAAAAAACCTAACAACTGTACAAACAGAAAATGAATCACTCAATTCCCATTATCAATTAACCAACTTCGTGTATTCTGAATTCAAGTAGATTATTGTTAGACAATGCATTGACGCTATTAATCTAAAAAAATAGTACATACCTTGTATGACTTGACCTTATAACTATGAATTGGAATCCCCTCAACAATACATACCGTCTCATGACCTCTACAAGAATGTTCTTATTTTTGTAAATTTGATTAATCATAACATTATCATTTTGAGTGTTGTGGATTACCTCTACATCTTCGTTCTCTTCATTCATCACTGATTCAATTTCTGCCAAACACATTGCATCTGTAATGGTATACGATTGGGTGTTAGATTGCACTATCCCTTCGCACAAAATTGCTTCCATAACTCTATCGACACACGTTATACACAATGGATACTTGGAGAAGAAGTCCACATTGCACCTTTTCTGTTCAAATATACCTTAACATTCATATTATTATGGATGCGCATAGGGGGCGATTCATTGTTAACCTTATACTGTAGCATCATTTCAGTAATCGTTGTGTCCACACCTATTTGCGAAGCAATAGTATCAACCAACCCTTCAAATTCACTCGTCGCATCAAATATAATTCCTTCAATTTTGTAGTCCATATACCTTCATGTGTTATTCATTAAATGTTATTATTTTCAGTTAACAAATTTAGTACCAAACAAATTATAATCATTTAATACTGAACCAATTAAATCACCAAAAAAAATTCAATTACGGTACCAAAGAAACACTCATCAATAAATAGAAAAAGTGTTTTACCAATTCTTTAACCAAACAAGGGACAAACTGGCTCAACAATTTAACAAACCAAAAAATTCATAAAAATGCATTAACAATACACCAAATAAACTACACAAACCTAAAAACTATTAAATGAAAAAAAAATAGCAACTTAACACTCAAAGATCAAAATTTGTTTAACAACTATGCTACGAATTAAGGGACTAACTCGATCAATAATTTTACAAACAAATATTAACTCTCCTGCAAAAAAAGGAGCCCTTAAGTTCAATGCACACACTATAACCATTTGTGTTCACCAGATTGATTAATGAACTATATTTCTAATCAATAGTTACAAAAAAAAAATTATAAAATTAAAATTATCACAGCAAAATGAACCATACATCTGAAAAAAAAAATTCAATAATCAGTAACTATTATTAGTACTAGAGATTATATACAAATCGAACGAAATAAAATATTCTAAAAAAAAACATGTTGCATCCCTTTATCATCATGCTGAATTAAAATTGGCACATATTCCATAATTATAAATCAAACGAAAATCGACCTCAACAAGAGAGTTTTTGTGCTTAAGAATTTCTTGCCACAATAATCAACAAATTAAGGAGACACCCAAAAAAAGGAACTACTTTATGACCATTTGTACTTCTTCTTCTTATTCCATTTTTCGTTTTTCTATCTTTTTTTTTTACTTTCATTGTGTCCTTTCCCCATAAATAATAAAATAAGTTGTTGTTACCTAATCCCAGAAGAAAAAAAAAACCACAAGAGTATGCAGATTCCAATGTATTAATTAACACAATTCCTTTTAAATCTTCCATTTTCCCAATGTATAACATATATAATAAACATTTATTAATCTAATCACTTAATTAACACAATTCTTTACTCTGTTCCGTTTTTATTTATTTTTTTCATTGATTTTTTTTTTTTGACATTTTCCTATGAATGTATACTTTTGTTAAAAAAATATTGACATTTTGTTGTAAATACTTTTTAGTGACACATTCATGTAATTTTAAGGCTTAAAATGTATAGGGATGTTTTTTTCCCTAAATTTAAAGTACAAATATATCAAAGAAAGAAAACTAAATTTAAATGGTGTCTATTAGTTATGGTCATAATATCACGAGAAAAAGTTATTGATTTTTGCCAACAACCACTCGCTCATGAGTCATGAAACTTTCAAACAATAATTATCACTATAAAGAGATTCGACCATAATTTGTACTACCTCCCTCCCATATTATATGGGCATCTTTCTATAAATATTTATCCCATATTATATGAACACTTACTAAATTAGGATAAAATTAATTATTTTTTTCATTTTACCCCACCATTAATTAATGTATTTATGATTTTTTCTAACTTAATTTAATGTACATTAATATAAATAAAGTGTAAAATGATAAAATTCACTAGTAAATTAATGATTTCTTAATAACCGTGTAAAATAGAAAATGTCCATATAATATAGAACAGAGGGAGTATATGATAAACAAAATAAATCTTACAGTAACTACACCAAACTCATTATAAAATGACTTTCCAAACAGACTCTAATAAAAACAAAGGGAGCTTAAAATGCATTAAAATTGGACAATGATCATCTGAACAAGAACATTAACTTATATAATCAAATAAATATTTTTAACAAGTGGATTGATCCGACCCGAGGAAAAATGAAAGATCCATTTCAATCAGCAACTGTCCAGGTCATATCATTCTCAAAGATCCAATGGCAAACCTCGATCTTTCCGGGTCCCGACCCGAGTGCTATAAAAGCTCCATGGTTGGCTCCCCACGCTGACGTGTCCACGTGACAGATGGCAACACCGTGATTAATCTTAGCCTTGGAATTTGGATCCAATATATCCGCTTCGTATACCCGAACCTTTGGGACCGAATGGCAGTAATACAGTAAGTAAGGGTACAACGTCTGATGACAGGAGACTGATTTGGTCACTTTTCCACCGTTGATTCCTTTGACTGATCCTATCATGATTTTACCATTGGACCCTTTTGTGCTCTCAGTTGTTCGAACGACCACGTTTCGACCTAACACGGAGGTTGAAAAGTCAATCATGTCCTCTATTGAGTTGACACACATTTTTGTCTCATCGGCGCTTGGCGACCTTTCACACTCAGCCAATGCATCGCCGATCATTTTTTCCATCTGAGAATCATCTTCGGCGTGGAAAATTTTCTTTAACTCGTCAATTTTCAAGGTAGAAAATGGTAATTTTGAAGCTATCACTCGAGGCAAAAACGATCTTTTTGGCATTTTGTCTTGAATGTCAGGCATGGGCATTATAGTTCCTGTTTTCAACATTTTCTCTCTGAAAAATTTGCCTGGCTCAACCACCCATTTGTTGTTCAAGGAATTAATGGTCTTGTTTTTGTAATCACTAAATGTGGGGATTGATTTTCCGTACTCCTTAAAAGTTGTGTTGACACCATAAGTCACAAATCCAATAGTTTGTGCATCAGTGATTTTAGAACCATATTTACTAAACCCATCAGATCCTTCACCAAATGACTGACCATAATTCTGAAAATTTGCTCTGCCACTATTCGGATCATCGACGTACGATACAAAACTATCGTCCCCAACGTTAGATTTGTCTCGATAATTCATAAACGTCTCGGAAGGGGCATTACCTAATAAACCATAACTCTTGAAGGTATTTTTTGGTACATTTGCATTAGACCCGTAGGAATTAAACGTGTTCACTCCGCCATTTTGCGCCTCACCATAGCTGGCAAATGTTGAGCCAATTACGTTGGAGTTATTAGCATAACTGGTAAAGTCGTTAACTGCTCCATTAGCGTCTCTTGAATAGCTTGTGAAAGATTGGCTCCCCGAATTTGTATCTTTTGAATAGCTCGTAAAAGATTGCTTTCTGCCTACTCCCTCAGTTGAGTAGGTTGTGAATCGTAGATTAGGCACATTGACGTTGGGCCCGTAGATCTTGAACTGGCCAACGCCAAATGCAGCAAGGCCTACGAGGTGGATTTAGGATTTGAAGAAATCAAACATTTTGAATTATAAAAGAAAGATAAATAAAAAGAAACAAAATAAAGGCCGGCATGCATGATGAACAAGCCAAGGGATATGAACCCTTCACCAAAAGCACAACAAAGCTTATAAAAAGGATTATTGTTGAGTCAATAAGTTTATCCAAATGAGTTCTATCATTTCTTACGTGATTTTGTTTAACTTGATATTTTCTCTGTTTTAAAAATAATGACTTAGTTTGATTTGGCACAAAATTTAAATAAATAAAGAAGTTTTCTGATTTTGTGATTATAAATTAAAGTTATGTCAAATGTACCAAAATACTCTTTAATTTTGTGGACTTAAATATATCAAGCGGAAAATTGAAATTAAAATGTTGCCAAAAAAATAAAGAGGTCATTCTTTTTTAACATATTAAAAAAAATCCCATTCTTTTTTAAACGACAATAATATATAGTTTAAAAAAGAAAGACTTTTAAAATTTACTATTTAAAATAAGTTATAAATATTTATGCACCTATAAATTATTTTATTACGAATAAAATGAGCATTATATAGTTAAGTTATAACCAAATATAAAAATATGTTATTTTAAAAAAAAAACTAATTAAAAAAGGAAGTAAACTATATAAATTGAAATTAAAAAAAAATAATTTTCACACTAAGCATATATTGAGAGATGACAAAATTAGAAAACATAACTCTCTCAAGTATGGACTTTTTATTGATCTATTCATTTATTATTTCAATATGTCAAATATTGAGCTGATATTTCTTAAAATATATATACACACACACTATATAGTCATAATAATATATTTATTAAATAAAAAATATATATAATAAAATAATAAGAAACACGACTTATGACCTGCATTTCAGCTCAAGTAATGGATTATTGACTCATTAAATAATTCAGTTCACTCAAATTCAGTCTTAACTTGCTCAGTATATTTTTCAAAAATATGGAGTTTAAATTTGTACTTGTGCCTGACCTGTCCCATAAGTGTTGAAGCTTTGATCAATGACATTGCCGTTTGGTGCGTAAGTAGAAAATATATCGTTATGGCCAGCGCCTCCACGGCTGTATTGACGGAAAGAATTGACAGGGAGGTTATCATTTTCGGCATATTTCTTGAAGCTGTCAAAACCGCCTGGCAATTTGTTTCCATAATTGGTGAAATTCTTGCTCATGTATGAAGAAAATTGCACATCTTGACCATGTTTCTCTAAACTTGAGGAAACAACAGGAAAACAGAGCAGATTTGCAGAGGAGCAAAATGACTGAATTTCCTTTGACAGAGATTCTTGATCCCCTGCTGCTAGCTTTGAGTATTTTGCAAATTGTACAGCATTTAATGGTGAAGCTTTATTTAGAAGAAACCATGGCTTGGGTAAATTATTTGAAATTTGTTTCTTCCAGTAACGAATTGAATAAGCTTTTGGTGTAAAAGGGTTGCCGGAATTGTCTCTGTTTCCGGCCACAATCACCTGAATATATATTAACAAACTGTTAATTTTTATGAGTACTAATTTATAAGTCTTGATTCCTCGAATGGTCACTAAACTAATACGTATTGTCAAAAAAAGTTATTTCTTCTTTACTCGTTTAGAAAGTGACACTAGTACTCCCTCCGTCCAACTTTACTTGGCCCCTATTGACTTGGCACAGGGATTAAGAAGTAGTAAATGATAGGGGCAAT
>JBCEWC010004260.1:0-27779 GCA_038996855.1 Solanum aculeatissimum | reverse complement strand
TGGTCATTTCCTAATTTTTTACAGGTAGAGGGAAATCCATAATTCCAACCCCCCGCCCCCCCCCCCCCCCCCTCCTTCTCTGTTTCCAGTATTTCTAACACAGTTTTTCATTCCATAGTACTATCATTTTGAATTCCAAAGACACAAATAATTTGCCACCAATCATCTCCAAGACCCCAGAAGAAAAAAAAAGGTACCTTTCACATTTTCTTGAAATATTTGTCATGTTAGATTTTCAAAACAGTACTAGTCTAATAGTATTCAATCTTTATTAACTTTTGTATTGAATTGTGTTGGATCTTATGTTTTCTTGATTTGAAGAGGTTGTTTTTTGTTTTGGTACTATGAAGTTGCAAGAGGTGGAGTTAGTGCATTAGTTATAGTTTTGTTCGTACTAGTAACTTTGGTTCAAACTCTGTATATTTGTTGTTATAACTAAATTAGAATTTTGAAGACATAAAGTTCAAATCTTGGATCCGACCTTGTTATAAGTAAATTAGAATCTCGAACTCATAAAGATCAAATCTTGGATCCGATGTTGGGAAGTAGGATGTTGTTACTTACTTATATGGTCTGTTTAGTTGTTCATGAATTATATCCTGAAGCAGTTGTGTCAATGGTTTAACTGTCTGAAATTCTGTTTAGCTGAGATCAAGAACTGAAAATTGAATTATTGGTTTGGTATTTGAGGATTCTTTTGACTTGGGGTCTATCGGAAATAATCTTTCTATATCCTAACCTCCCCAGGCCCTGCTTGTGGGATTACGCTGAGTATGTTGTTGTTGTTGGAATTCGATAACTGAATTCTTTGATTCAATATCTTTCTCCTCATTTATGTTTTTTGTTGTTTCTTTAAAGATTTGATTTTTTTGAAGAAAGTGACTTCAGTTTGTGAAGGTTCCTTTATAATTGGATTGTAGGCTTGTATGATTTGTCTTCTGATCTATGTTGCTCGAATTCTTCAAAAATGTCGACAGTTGTGTGTCAGATCCTCCATAAACAACAGTTTTGGAGAGTACGAGCTACATAGCTTCCAATTGTTGATTGATATAATTTTTTTGAGTATTTATCTATTGTTTTTGCTTTAGATATTGTTGGTATATGGAGTCTGAAAATGGGGTTCCAGTAGAGGTGGAAAAAATTGTTGTGGCTGAGGAAGAAAATGTGGATTCGAAGAAAGAGGAGAACATCAACGAGAAGGCTGATGAGACGCCGAATTCATCTGTAAACAAAACTGGTGGTACTAAAAAGAACAATAAAATGGCTAAGGATCAAGCAAGTTCAACAAGCTCATCTGCATTGACTCGTTCGAAAAAGGGAAGTATGGCGAAAAGTCTTTCATTTCCTACAAGAGGTGCTAATGCAGACATGACAAGGAAGAGCATAGATGCTTGTACAAAGAAATCGGATTTTAAACCTTGGATACCAAATGGGGTGACACATGAGGCTTCACATTCGAATGGAACAGTCTCGTCAGCTTCTCGTTCAAATCTGGCTAGTAAGAGTACATCTGCTGGAGTCATGAAGTGTTCAAGTCCAAATGTAGGTGCTACAACAAGCAGGAGGGCAACTACAGGATCTGTCCTGAGCCTTCGTCAATCGCTGGTAAACTGAGTTGCTCGTGATCTATTGCCTTTCCCTTCTTTGAGTTTTATGGATGCAATATCTCACAAATTTCCTTTGCTGTTTCTGCATTAAGTCTGGGAAGTCTGTTTCAGCGGGGAAAATTGTGAAGAAAGCTACTTCTGAAGGGTAAGTGACTTTGCTACTTGCATTTGTTCATAAAATTGGTTTTTCTAAATTTAGAACTTTTCGCATTATGTTTCGTTGCCAATGACTGTTCTGATAGTTATGCTAAATGTTTGTATTAGCAGATTAAATGATGAAAAGACAACACCTACTAAAGCTACATCGCCTCTTAAAGACGATGAGGATGCTCGTTCTGCTACTTCCTCGTACTGCTCTTATCCTAGGCTGAGTTGTTGACTTCTTGTCACTTTCTTGTTTCCATTGATCCGGCTTTATCATGGTGTTCTCAATTAGGCCAACATTCTCACATCTTTTTATTTTTATAATCAGCAATGCAACTCGAACCAGTGCTGGATTTTCCTTCAGGTTGGAAGAACGTGCTGAAAAGCGAAAGGAGGTTTGTAGTCTAACCTTTGGTTACTATGATCATCATGTACATATTGCGTGCAGTACAAAACATTACATCTCGGTTTTCTTATTCATCAGTTCTTGGCAAAAGTAGAAGAGAGGATACAGGCCCGAGAAGTGGAAAAAAGTAACTTGCTAGCAAAATCGAAGGTTAGTTCAAACACTACCTATTTTTCATTGATGAATTTGAAAGCTATGTTGCTTGGACTCTCCAAAAATGTTGCTGCACCTGTTATTGAAATGTTTGAACAGCTCGAGCGACATAGTTTGTAAGAACTATTCTGAACTAAGCCTTTTTCTTTGTGGTTTCGGTATTTGATTCAGGAAAACCAAGAGGCAGAAGTAAAGCAATTTAGGAAGAGCTTGACATTTAAAGCTACACCAATGCCTTGCTTCTACAAGGAGCCCCCTCCTAAAGTTGAACTGAAGAAGGTAAAGTTTTGATTTTAGTACTTCACGAGATATATTTTAGCACATCTAGGATAACTATTTGTAATTTATAAGTGTCTTTCGGAAACAGACTCCACTAGGGGTAAGGTCCACGTATGATTACAACCAAAAAAGTCTCTGCTATTATCTTATCAAGCTGCTTAAATGAATCGCGTCAAAGTAGGCTGCAAAGACTTTACATGTTACTAAGTTAGCTTCTGTTCGTTCTTAGTCTACTTCCGTCTTATGTAATTCATGTTCCCTTTCTTGTTATCTCTAGTTTGTGTGAGTGTACTTTTGTGTTATATACTTAAGTTTTGCTAAAATGTGCAGATACCAACAACACGCGCTATATCTCCTAAGCTTGGAAGAAACAAGAACTCCACATCCACGACTAATAGCTCCGATAGTGGAGGATCATCTTTCAGTCCAAAAGTGATCAAGGAACAGCGTAAGTCACCCGTAGGCAATAAAGATAACGTTGCATCAAAAGGGAAGCCAGTTAAGACTTCACAGACAACTTCTCAATCTCCAAAAACCTTAATCACTAAAGCAAAACCTGCTGAAACAAAATCAAGACTTGCTGAAGCACAGGTTTCAAATGAGAAAACAGAACAAAATGAAATTCAACCTGAGTCTGAAATAAATCGCGTAGAAGACAATGTGGCATGTCCATCAAATCCAATCGTCACGCAAGCTGAAGTCACAGTTGAAGGTTAATGAACTTACTGAAGTTGTCTTGTTCTGAGTTTATTTATTTATTTATAGGCCTTTTCTTTTTGTTCTATGAAAGCGTTTTCGTGCTTCGTTGGGCTGTGAATATGGTGTGTATGTTGCTGTTACAAGTTGTACATGTTGGTTATTCTCAACTTCTTCATTCTTTTCGAATATTTCAGTACAATGGTGTAATCATTCTGGAAAAATTTTGTGATCTGTTACTTGTGTCTTTTGTGTTAAAAACTTCTTCATTGATCTAAGTCAAGATTCGACATGTCGTCTGCATTTCTTCCTATATCATCCTGTCTTAGTTCGAGTGTCTAACTGAAATATTCGGACAAGTTTAAAGGGCTCGCTATGTATTAAACCTTACAAAATTGCAATGACAGAAGGTATAATATAGATGTGTCTGATTATTCTTCTGAATATGTGATTCTGCAGTAAATTTTATATATTACTATGTTTGACGCGGAGTATAGTGGTCGTTCTGAACCCATACGATGAGTTCAGTTCGAAAAACCTCAAGTGAAAATTCTGGATCCGACACTAGGGATTAGTAGGGGCTGCCTGCTGGCTAGTGATAAAGACCAAATACCAGAAAAGACATGACATGATGAATTCTGAATAAATCAAAAAATTGGTTTGACATTTGCTGCTGAAATTTAGGACATATGGACCCCAACTTATTTTGGAGTAATATTCAATATAGATAAGCTTAAATAGACTGACATAAACAGTGAAGATTCATTATAGTCGAGTTTAATTTGTTTGAAATTGAACCATACTTAGTAGTAATTGTTGTTACCTAACGATGAATTTATGTGATAGAAAAGAATAATGTGAATTCGTGATCATCCGACTAAAGTTGATATTGTTCATATAATTCTTTAAGTTTTTAACTCTTTTAGGTCAAGGGATTGAATCCTACTTATTGTCATTTATTTCTTTTTTTTTTAAAAGTTGACCCTCATAATTATTTTGTGATTTAATTTTCTTTTGTTTTGTCAAGTTGTTGTCACTATAAATTTTTATATGTACCTTTAAAAATAAGGAAAAAAAGAAAAGTTGTACCTCAAAAAGAAAAATTATTTATAAGTAGTTATCTCTTTACTTTTACATCCCTTGTTTTAATTATTCTCGCGTATTTGATGCGATAAGAGTATATATATATACACTTTGGTGGTATCAAGGACGCAGAAACAGTGGTTCAGTGAAAATACTCTACTCATTTACTCTTTGATACAATCAGAATATATATACTCTGATGGCATCAAGGAGGAACAGACAATGCTTTAGCGAAAAGACTCTTCAATTACTACTTGATATTGTTAGAGTATATAGATATCATAAGAGTTTAAAGTATAATAAATAAAATTGTGACTTTAATAAATAAGATTGCGGCTTTAATAATTTTTTCTTAATTGTTTCTTATTTATTTCTCTAAGAAAAGTTTAACCATATATGATACAAATAGAGTATTAATATATCGACAGAGTATCATAGAGGATAAGCTCAGCCCTATATTATCAATAGAGTATCACAGAGGATTAATTCATAGTTGTAATGTTGGCATCATGCTGATATCATGTGCGAAATAAAAAAGGAAAAATTGGAGTAAGCGGGGTAAATAGTTTGGTTCGCTAATCCATTAAGCCTTTATAGATAAGACCGAGTCCATTTTTAGTAAATAATTTCACAATTGAATACATTTTTATTTATTTGTTTGTACGTTTTCCAAAAAAATAATAACAAAAATTTTCGTATATAACCACTCAAAAATATGTTAATTATACTCCATAGCTATAGTTTGGATAATTACATTTTGTAACTATAGTTATAACAACGTTTGTATAATTCGTTATACAATTCACAGTTTTTGTCTAGCGTTTGTATATTTCGCTTTACAATTTGTGTCCAACATTTGTATAATTCACTATAAAATTCACAGTGTTTGTATATTTCGTTATACAATTTGATTCACACACAGGTTTTGTATAATTCCACACAATATTTGTATAAATCGCGCGCATTATACAAAATTCAAACTGTAATTACAACTAGATGTTTACAGCAAACCAGAATCAGTTCAAACTATAACTATATTAGTTAATTAGTTAATATATTATTTGTTTATCCGCATAATTTTTCCAAATAATAATGCACCACTCATCATCTTGAAATCCTAAAATCACATGTTTGTTACCATTATAGGCCCAAGTCTAAGTTACAAGCCCACCACTAGAGGCTCATACTCTCCTCAATCTTACAGATAAAATATTAAATTAACGTCTAACGTTTGCAATAATACAAAATTTTAAGCTATGATCCAAAAAAAATTCTTTTAAGATTATTTTTTTCATAATATAAACAACGACAAGAAATGATGGATCTTTTTCAAAATTACTCAGCTCCATCTCGATTCATAATAATTAAAATGGAAGTTGTGTTTTCCTCTTTGTTTAAAATTAAATGATTTTTCCTAAATATCTGGAGTCGTTCAAAAGTTACTTGGGCTGAAATAGGTTAACATACGGGTCATAATCCAATTTGTTCAATTCTTACTAAGTTTTAATTGGTTTCTTTTATAACTATCAGTACATAATAAAATTATATTTTTTTTATTATGACTATGTATAAGATATCAAATAAAAAATATTTTTACAAGATTTTCATGAACTAATTTGTGCTACATATTAATCCAATTATTAATAAGCTAAAATTGATCGAATTAATAAGTAAACCAGGTCAAAACTACAACGGATTGGATGAGTTGAATTTAAGTTTGTCATTCATATTATTAACAAAGGTGATCGAGTAAATTAAGTAGGAGATTGTTGAAAAAACTTTAAATAATTTATCCAAGATCTTTCAAGTAAATCATTAAACAGATACGAATTTATAAGAATGAAAAGGAAACTAACCTTGTCCATTACAAGAAACTAAATGAAGGAAATTAGAATCTTCTAAGTCTCGATACTGCTCTCTTAATTTATTGTTTCTTCTCATAGATGGGATAAAAAATAAAGAGCGTAACATAGGGACCAGATCCTTATATAATTGCTTAAGTATTTTTTTTTCATATTTAAATGGTACCTTTTTACTTTTAAGGCCCAAAATTTTAATACTTTATTAGATCATGTGATGAACTATTTTAATAATCACATATCTATATAAAATATAGGAAAAATAATATAACTAGACAAACATATAATATGTATATACAACTATAGTTTGAAAAAATGGCAATTTATAGCTATAGTTATGGTTTTGTTGCTATTCTCTCTCGCCTCCCTTCCTCTCTCTCGCCTCTCTTTTCTCTCATACAATTATTTTGATAGATATACATAGTCAATTCGACAGATATATATATACAATTCGCCTCTCTCCACTCTCTGCCCTCTCTCACTCGCCTCTCTCCTTCCTCTCTCGATCTCGCTCGCCTCTCTCAATCTCTCACGCCTCTTTCCTCCCTCTCTCAATCTCGCTCGCCTCTCTCCTTCCTCTCTCAATCTCGCTTGCCAGATATACAAATATATATGTATATTAGTTACACATATATTTATTTGACAGATATACACATACAATTTGACAAATATACATATACAATTCGCCGCTCTCCTCCCTCTCTCGATTTCGCTCACCTCTTTCATCTCTTCTAGGTCATATAGCCAAGGTTATACCATGTAATTATATAAAATATAGTTATTTGATCATAATAAGTTTCAAGTCTAGGCTATTTATGAAAATGCTCCTAAAATATATTAATATGTGAGTCCATAAAATAAAAATTATTAACCGAGATCTCAAATATGTGTAATATATATTTATAATAAAGTAATATTTTGGTGCTGTAAGATCCGTGGAACGTTCCAAAGCACATGAAATGATATAATGAGTAAAGTCAACGTATAATAAAAGTTTTTTTTTTAATAAATCAATAACTTACAACATGTAACTAATTATTTATAGTAGGTTTAATTTGGTAATTTATAAGGTAGTGTATATTTTTTATTGCAAAACTTTTTTAAAAAAATAGATAGGGAAAGATGAAGGCAATTATATAATACATTATTGACAGTCTGTTTGATAATGATCGAGTGATATTGCTTCTTCGATCTGAGCTAGAAAATTTAATTTCTTTATATGGAGTTTGATTGTCTTTACCCTCTACATTTCAACGTGATAGCCTTCTTGTGTCAAAGATGAACAAGACTAATTGATTTGCTGAAATTATAAAATATAAAAAAAATTATTGATAGAAAGTACATTTCGTATCCAAGAGAGGAGACAAAGCAGAACAAAAATATCGACTTAATCAACATGAGCTTTGAAGAGAATCTAATACAATAAAACCTAATTAGGGTTTCTCTACAAAGTTTGTCTGAGTTATTTTTATAACAACAACAACAATAACCTACTCAGTGAATTAATTCTACAAGTGGGATCTGGAACGGTAAAATGTACGCAAACCTTATCACTACCTCACAGAGATGGAGAAGTTATTTCCGAAAAACTCTCAACGCAAATATATCAACCCCAAAAGTAGAAAATACTAGATACAAAAACGAAACTATAGTAGAAAGCAATTGAAAACTCATAAATAGAATACGGATAGCAAAATAAATGACGGTCAATACTTAATTATTTTTATAATTAAATAATTTCATAAGGTCATCTTAACCTAATCACATATAAAATTAATTAAAATGGATTTCCCAACAAACAAATACCAGCTTCTTGTTTTTGTCTTATGATAATTGTATTCCAATTATTGACATTGTTTTATTTCCTCCCACTTTCTTTATATAAAATTATTGTATGTACTATATAGTAATTATTAATAATACGCAATTTCCTTTTTTTTGTCAATATATCACTTGCTCTTTTTTTGTTTTGGTTACTAATAATAATATTATATATATAAATAGCAAAAAAAATGTGTATATGTGATTTAGGGAGTGCATCGGTTGGTTCAATTTCATATATTATCGGTTCGATTTATCGATTTTTTATTTTTTCTTAACAGTTCGATTTTTGATTTATCCGATAAGAATGATAATGAGAATTTGCATTAATAAAAGTAGATAGAGTACGAAAGTTATGTTTACAAACTTGCAAAAGCTATATATAATTAGTTAATTACAAACTAAAATTAAAGTTAAACCAAGTTGTTAATAACTCAATAATAATAAATCAATAACGTTTTTATCAGTTCGATTTATCGATCGGTTCGATTTTCACATACCCTAAATGTGATTTGGAGCATTTAAACTACTTGATAGTTCACAAGTATTAAAAAAAGTTTAGAATGGTTCACTATTTTATTTGCAAGCACAAACTAATCTGAATTCACACTGAAAAGTCTCATTTCTGAAGTAAAGTGTTATCTATCTAAGACAACTTCATACAAAAGGCTCAAATTAAAAAAAATTTAAATTATAAATTGAAAAATATTTATCGCTCCACTATAATCTATGGCAAAGTTTTTATATTCTTATACTTGTACAAATAATGGAATAAGTCTTTTTTCCTTGGTGAAGAAAGGATCTTCACTACCTCCACTCAACACCATCACTTAATTAAAAGGACTCTTATTTTAAGAAAAATAAAATATCTTTTTCTTCAATATTTATTTTGCTTTAAAAAAAGGCAAGTTTTTTTAGAAACCCCACACACTAAAATTCAAAGATTTATTAAATTACTAAAAGAAATATAAAAACTATAGTTAATTCAAAAGCTATGGTATATCAAAAGTGCCAAAAATATAGTCTTATTTTATATGTTATCTTTATCAATAAATAAAAATTACTTCAGAATCATTTTGTGCTAAGAGGTGTCAAATAACACACAACTGAAAATCCATTGTTGCTTACAGGCTCGAAAATCTCTCTTTCACCTCTTCTCCCCATCTCAATTATGATTGATTAGCTTTTTCCTTCACACAAGCTAAGTCTTAACGATCGAAAGGATAAAGCGAAATAAGCGCTTCTCGCAAACAACTATCCATAGCGAGAGAGATCTCTTGTCTTTGTTGCCTATCTCTCTATAAAAATAAAATAGCACAATAAAAACCCTAACCTATAGCAAACTGTAAATATCGAATCAAGCCTTTGCTCTTTAGATCAGTCCATCCATAGTGGAGGAATTCCGATAAATTTTGTCTAAATATGACCTTTCTAATAAATTTCTAACTCCGTCACTGATGATATACACCATAAAACTTTTTTTTAAAAAGGATATCTTTCTCTTTACACATTGCCTTTCCTAAAGGCAAGTGAAGTTTAGAACCCACACACTAAAACACAAAGCACATTCATTATATTATTTATTTATTTATTTTATATTAGAAGAAATGTAAAAAGTATATTTAATTCACAAGCTACTACTATATGGTATCTAAAAAGTGACAAAAATAAACAAACCATCTGTGACAAATGTGAGTACAAAAAAGTTGATATCTCTTGCAGAATTATTCTTTTTTTTTTGGGGTACATTTTTTCTTGGATACAAACACTGTCAACAGAAAAACAAACTTAAATACAAATGAAAAAATTGATAGGTAATTACAGTATTTATAACAAAATAAGACAAAAGATATTTTCTTCCTTCTCTTGCTTTTGAGTCCTTTTTTTTTTTCTAACTTCAATCCAAAGCATTTTTCTCCTTGCTTGCCATTTTTATGTTTAATGATATGAGATCACATAGCCCTCCTAAGAACTGCCATTTATTCAGAAAAATTTTGTAAGATTTTTTTTATGGCCCCCAATTATTTATTTTCTAATAATACATATTTTGAGACACTCACCATTCTTTCTTTCATTTCTTTATCTTCAGAAGTTCCTCAAGTATACAAATTTTAATGACAACTAGCAAAAGCAAATAACCCCATTGTACCACATACTACTTCCATCAACTTTCCTGCAAGACACAAATGCCAAAAATGTTAGACAACTCACAAGGAATATAACTTTGCTTTGGGGGGGGGGGGGTTTAAAGTGTCCAGTACCCTCATTGGAGTCTAACTAAATGATTAAATCAAGAATCGTGTTTGGGAAATCTCGCATTAGGGGTAAAGCGCTTCCTAACATAGGGGAAGCGAACCCTTGTTGGTTAAGTCAAGAAGAAATCAAGAATTGAAAAAAGATTGAAACTTTACCATTTAAATGATTAAAAAAAGGTTGAAAATGGGGTGAGGGGATGGTTAGAGTGTCCGATACCCTTATTGGAGTCTGACTAAATAATTCTCATATTAGGGGGTAAAGCGCTTCCTAACATAGGGGAAGCCAACCCTTGTTGGTTAAGTCAAGAAAATATGAAGAATTGAAAAAAGATTGAAACTTTACCATTTAAATGATTAAAAAAAGGTTGAAAATTGATGGAATGAAGTGAATGGTAATGTCAATTATATAAAAGTTTATGCTAAAACAAGAGATAACAATTGATGACAGCTGATAATAATGCAAGTTTATAAGATAAAATAAAAGAGCAGGTGGGGACTATGTTTAAGTCAACAAACAGGCTGGTCTTGATGTCTCTACATTGAAGTTAAGTATAATCATTGAGTTATACAGCTATGTTTCACAAGTATTGATATGGAATTTTAGAATTATGTCACACCATAGATTTGGTTTTTTTTAAATGATAGTAATGTTCGAACCAACTTACATGCATCCTCGACTGTTCTATTGGAAACTTACTACTACTTCCCCCAAGTACGGATAATTCTGTCCATCGAGACTTAGGTAAAGGTAAAACTCACCACAACATCCTTTGTAGAGACTTAGCTTAGTGATTAAGGGTTCAACATGATAATCATTACCATTTTGCCCAAGTGATTAATGGTTTAGGACCTCCAAAACTAGTTTGGCTTAGTGATAAGTGTTCAATTAATCATAATCATTCCTAATCAAGAATATCCTTCCTAATAATCCAACTGCTAAAGTTCCCAAACTAAAAGTTAAAACTAACTCCATTAAATGATTTTTTGAATAATCATCACATCAAGCAAAGAACAACACCCCCCCTCCCCCACCCCTCCTCAACCCCAATCTTCTTTTCTTTAATAGTTCACCGACAGATTATCTTCTAAAAACTACTTGCCACCTCAACCATATTTGGCTTCTTGTAACCAAAACTCCAAAAGTAATGAAAACTAACTATTAATAGAAAAAAGATGACAATGAAACCTTAACTCCTATAGAACTTTGCAAAGCAAAGGAGATTACCAAAACATTAAGGAAATTTAAAAAAGATAACATGTTCAATCATGTGCAAAAGTTAGTTAGATACGTAGCTTAGGTTCTAAGTCCAAGTATTCACCAAAAAAAGCTGGAAACCATCAAAACTCCACAACTTTCACCAAAAATATTTAAAAAGATACAATTTTTAACCTTATTTTCAGCTATGTTTTCAAGAATCAAGAACTCAGAACTTATCAATTAGTAAAAAATCAAGTAGTACTCTGTGCAAATAGAATCCATAAGAAAGACACAATCAAAACTCCACACATAACAATAAAAATCAATCAGAAGTTTGTGAGAAGTACCAGAATTCATAAAAGATTCAATCTTTAACATCAAAAGAACAAAATAGACAAGAAAACAAGGTCAAAACCTCACTTACTCCCCATTTTCAGAATTTCACAGAATCAATAACTACAAAACTTGTGGGCAAAAATGCTAAGAACTCCATCATGGAACTCTCATCTATGTTGCTCATACTCTTCAAAAGTGTATGGCAACAATTTTGGAGCATCCAAGCAACATAAACTCACATAACTATCCATAAGTTATATTTCAATAATAGCTAACCAATCAAATGAACTGAATTCAAGAAAAGAAACAAAAATCACACCAACATATCAAAAACTCAAATAAGATAAAGGGTGAAAATAGTTGAGAATTCTTTTTATACCTCTTCTTGGCTTAGCAACAACCTTAGCAACAGGGGCAGCTATAGGAGCAGCCTTAATTTCCTCAAGAGGAAACAAAACACCATCAATCCCTTGCACAGAGATTCTTCCATCAGTGTAAATATCAGGATCAAACAAATAAGCTGATCCTTCACCTTGCCCGAATTTCACTGAACCATCAGCTTCTTCAGCCAACACTTTATGAGGCAACCTTAAAGTATCATAATTGATTTTCCCAAATCTCCTCACTGAATTGTACATACTTTCCTCCGTTTGATACTCCGGTATCAAATGGTAATACATTATCTGTTCTGGCGCCCCAGGCTCGCTAAGCTGATCAGTTGTCAGCTTAGCCATCGCCTCGTCATTGGGCGCCAGAACAGTTAAAACATATCCTTCAGACACCAATTTCCCCATTTCTGTAGCTAATGATGTGAGATTTACAAGAATGTCTGCTAATTCATTGTAACCACCATAATGTAGGAGTGTTTGAATGAAATCTTTTACTTGACTCTCACCATCGAAGTGATGGTGGGGTCCACCGGGTCCAGGAGCTGGTGCCGGGGCCAGAGACGGCCCCGGCGCCATAGCATCGTACACCGGCAGCACTGGTGGTGCGCCAGCTGGTACGGGTGCGGGTTTCTTCAGCCGGTGAGTTCTTGGGTCAACCTCCGGTGCTCCCTGCGGCAACACGGCGGAGATTGACCGGAGACTACGGCGGTTGTTGAAATCTTGCTGGACTGATTTGGGGATTAAAACCCGCTCAATCCCATGGATGATTCCGTCGGGTTTCACAATATCGTCCTGTTTAATAACCTTAGCTGAGTTGACTGCTTTCTCTGTTTTCTTCTCGGAGATTTGAAGGACATTTTCTTCTCCGGCGTATAAAGTAGAGTGAACACGGCCACGCGCCGGCCAATGTTCCGACACAATGCGAGTTGGAATCATGTGAAACAACAGAAGATTCTGCAAAGATTTGAGATTTCCAGGTTCAAGCAAGAAACGTTTGAACTCAGGGTCCAAATCACGTTCCAGAGCTTCATTTTTAGGAGCAAAAATGGTGATATTGTGCTTTGAAACAGCTTCTTCAAGTGTTTGAAGCAAAAGGGCTTTCTCAACAAGCTCAGATAGCTCAGTGTAGTGAGAATCCAAAAGGGCCACAAGAATGGAGTTGGAATTGATTTGGGCTCCTGCTGAAACAGGGGATTTTGGGTTTTCTTGAAATGTAGCACCTGCAATGGAGAAAAACAGTACAACAGTGAACCAAAACAGATTAGTGAAGCCATAGATCTGTAAATCCATGGCTAAAGATTCAAGCTTTCTCTCTCAAAAATGTAGTATTTTGTTTCTCTCTCTTGTTCTTGGGAGAGTGTCGGTAGAACAACGTGTTATGTTGGGTTGAGTGAATTTGTGGGTGTTAATGGCCTTTGGCTTTGTTGTTAGTAAAGAAGGGGAAATAGCAAGTGTATAGTAGTAGTTGTTTGGTGGAAATAATAAAGTATTCAAAGGAAAATAAAGGTCAAGTTTTTTTCATTGTTCACATATCTCTCTCCGATATTCGTATTAGATTCTGATTAAAGTTAAAGTCTACATATATTTTATCATCTTCAAATCTCATTTGTAAAATTCTACTGGGTATGTTGTTGTTGTACTTTGATTAAAGTTAAATTCATGCTAAAAAGCTTCATTAGGAGCAAAATATTACGTATAAAGAATTCAAACTCAAGATCTCTAGTTAAAGATGAAAAAGTTAATGTCATTCCATTAGAGTTGTTTAAGTCTTGATCGATACTATATAAAATATTAATATATTTACTATTCTCGTTAAATATACTCTCTCCGTCTCATTTTGATTTGACACAATATTTAAGGGGAAAAAATGAAAAGTTTAAATCTTGTAATCTAACACAATCCTTAGTTATTTGAGAGAATCATTTCACTAAAAATAATAAATTATTTCTAATTATAGTAAGGTAATATTCTTTTTATGACAGACTAAAAAAAAGAGATGTCACATAAAATGGGATAAAGAAGTACTCCTTCTGTTTATTTTTACTTGCCACTGTTTCAATTTTCAAGGTCAATTTGACTAAACTTCAGAGCTAAATTGAAGTAACTAAATTTAATTTTTAAAATTTAGATGGTTGAAAACTATACGAAAAATATTATAAGTTGTAATTTTTTTATATTAATATGATAAAAAATATATCTTAAAATATTAATCAAAGTTCATATAATTTGACGTTAACAAGTGAAATAGTAACAAGTGAAAGTAAACGCGATAGCAAATTATAATATTTTGTGTATATATTATTGTAAAACTCTTTATTTATTGATGGTGTGTTGGGTGGGTCAAGGGTTATTTTCTATTATCTCTCTGTTCTGTCATTCATGTGTATTTGGAATTGCAGACTTTGGCTTCAAGTGAAGACACTTTTATTTTTTTAATTTTTATTCTTTTTTGGGTAATTAAATTTGTTGGACTTTTGACTTCTAAGTTTTTAATTTTTATTATGGACATAGAAATAATGCTAGCTAGCAGGAAAGTTCAGTTTTATTTGTTGGTTATGACATGATAATGATATATATATATATATAATAAATACCTAATTTCAAGTTTATGATTTGTGTAATATATTATAATACTATAATTAATGTACTTGATCTAGTTCCTTAATTAATACTTAGCAAGTATTGTGAGCTTAGTACACTATAACAACAACAATAACATACCCAGTGGAATCTCATAA
Source organism: Solanum aculeatissimum (assembly GCA_038996855.1). Lineage (NCBI taxonomy): Eukaryota > Viridiplantae > Streptophyta > Magnoliopsida > Solanales > Solanaceae > Solanum > Solanum aculeatissimum. The sequence continues at coordinate 12,815 of JBCEWC010004260.1, read as the reverse complement.
GTGAGGTCTGAAGAGGGTGAAATGTACGCAGATCTTACCACTATCTCACAGAGGTAGAGAGGTTATTTCCTAGGAGTCCTTGTCTCAAAAACTCATAAGCAGAATAAACTAGATATGGAGAAAAAGGGAAAAGGAAAAGAAAGGAAAAAGTAAGAACGAGTAATAACGAAAGACACATGATAGTATGTAAATATGATAAAGTTAACACATATGAGATGGATAAAGATAACATTGGATATAAAGACACGACTAATCTTACTATCTTACTATACCCCAAGGTCAGACATCAACCTATCTCTACTAATTTATTAGTCTGCTACTCTAATTCGCGACCCCCATTCCTTTCTATCTAAGGTCTTGTCCTTGGTGAGATTAACTTTCGCCAATACACTAGTAATAAAAAATTTGGTGGGCTAATTTACGGTCTTTCAAAATTTTATATATTTTTTTAATAAAAATCTGGAAAAAAACATATAAAAAATCATTACAAATTCATTTTCTTTATTTTAGATTGTGAAATAACATATCTTATCTTATTATAAAATTAAAAATTCATAAATTTAAAATTATGAATTGGAAGTATAATGGTTATTGTGTTAACTTAGGGTAACTATAGCTTGATAAAAAATAAATTAAAAGAGATTATGAGTATCTCCATTATATTCCTGAACTTTACTAGAAAAATCATATATATACTTCTAGATTTTTTCTAAAAATAAAAAATTAAATTAATATTTTTACTACCATTAAATAAAAAGGGCATATGTGAGCTGCTTTTTGTAATAGAAGGAGAACATATGAGCCACTTTTACGAGGGATATATTAGTTCAAAATAGTAAAATTGAAGTGTATATGTGAATCGTTTTTGTAATAGTAAGAGAACATGTGAATCACTTTTATACAAAGGATATATAAGTTCAAAATCGCAAAGTCAAGTGATATATCAGACGTTTTTCTTTATTTTATATTGTTAACATATATAACTTAAATAATACTCTCTGCGTTTTTTTAAAAAATGACCTAATTTGATTTGATATAGAGTTTACGAAAATATAGAAGATTTTTCAATCTTGTAGTCCTAAATTAAATTTATGTCAAATGTCCCAAAATACCCTTTAATCTTGTGATATTAAAGATGTCATGCGAAAAGTTGAAATTAAGATATTGTCATAACAGAAAAATGGTCACTCTTTAAACAGACTAACAAAAGTAGGTCATTCTTTTTTAAATAGAGAAAACAAAGGTTAATTTAAAGAGAAAAATATTAAAAACACCCCTAAATTTGACATGAATTATTAGTTTCATCCCAAAACTATTGATAGTGTTAAAAATACCCTTCTGCTTAACCAATCGAACTTAAATACACCCCCCTCCCCCTGATCTTATAACAACAACAACAATAACATACTCAGTGAAATTTGAGGAGAATAAAATGTACGCAAATCTTACCACTACCTCATAGAGATAGATATACTATTTGCGAAAAATCCTCATCTCAAAATTATCACCCCCTAATCTCAGAGCAAGAATGAAATATACTCATAAATTTTTACCTAATTAAAAAAAATTAATAACTTACGTCAAATTAAGATGTCTTTTCGATATTTTTGTAGAAGGGAAATGAGGACATGTGGATAAAAGAAGTAGAATATAGCTAAAAAGGTGAGGTCATAGTTAGTTGGGGTGTAAAGTGGAGTTATATTAAAGCTATTTACAACAAGAGGAAAATGGTGAGAAGCTAAGCTAAGTTAGGTGAGTAGTAAAAATGGGGGCCACGCGACCAATGGGCGATTGTCATTAACCTCCCTTTAATCTTCTTCATGACATTACTACTTCTTTCTTTTTTAGTTTCCCTCTCGATATTCGATATATATATTAAAGAACATAGAGACGAATATAAAAATTTTAAATTTTATAATTCAATTTTTAAGATTTTTAATATTGAACTCGTCATATTTTTAAAAATATGTGTTTAACAACACACTTGAGAAATCGTTTGATAGAGTTTAGTCAGTGATGATAATTTTTTTATCTAATTATATGATTTCGATGAAGGGGTATCGATTAACCTTTCCCTGGTTCCACCACTAAGTGTGGTATGAAAAGAAATAATACATGAATTAGTTTTCAAATTATGCATAATTAATATTTGTATTAGTTATATACTATATTATGTATTGAAGAGTTATATTACTAATAAATGAACATCCACTGTAGTAGTAATGCACGTGGATTTAATGCACGTATTAATATGATTAAAGACTTAATTGTCTCTCAAAATATTTTTTTCATATTTTTTTAATCATATATTTAATTATATATATATCAATATTTTACGCAGAAAATACTCTATTTATATAAACGCAACACTAACAAGCTACATCCATCCTTAATAGCTCGATTAGATTGAAATTTACGTCAAAAAATCTCATATTGAGATAAGTTGTCCTTGACAAAAGAAACTAACATACATAAAATAAGTTATATCAACAATTTGATATAAGAATAATATTAATTTTAACTCATATCTTAAATAAAAAAAATATAAAAATAATTCACCTAACCCTTCAATAAAATGCCCCTTATTGGCATCTTTTACTTTTATTGTTTTGTGTTTAAGGGTTTGTTGGTCGGTGTTGTTTCTATTCTTATTCTTTGCACAATTATCGATTGCAAGTGTATAATTTTTGTATATATTAAAAAATAATTTAATTTTATCTCAAAATATTTATCATATTTTTTTTATTTATATACTTTTTAAGTAATACTAAGGGATATTTGATTATTTTCTTCATTTTATTTTATTTGGCATTTTTATTAAAAATATATATTTTATTAAATTAGTCTTATTAATTAGTATATGTTAATTTGATTACTTATACTCTATATAGTCATTTAATAATAGGAATAATTTGGGAGAAAATGATAAATTTCTTTTGATTTTTAAAATTCAAGTAATAATGAAATTTCTATTTTTAGTAGGAAGGACATTTTATTATTATTTTTGTCTTAAGATATAGATATATATTTTATTTATGTGTCATAATTGATATATTTGTAGACTTCAAAAATAATTACTAGTACTTGAGGAAAAAAAAATGACAAAAGAATAGTTAATTTTATCTTGAACTTTTGAAATTACTAGTATTTTTGCGTTTCTTTTTAGTTATCATATATAATCAAAATATTTGGTTCAAAATAGTTTTCAATTTAAATAATCAAGAGAGAATTAGTTTTTTTTTTTTAACTTTGTCCTTAATATTAATTATTCTAGAATTAAGATGCACATAAATAAATAAAGATTAATGAAGTAATAAGAGATATATCAGTCAAATTATACTCCTAATTATTTTTATTTTGTTTAGAATTATGCAAAATCGTATCATGCCAATTAAAAAGAAAAATATTTGAGAAGGAGAAAGTATAATTGTATTTAAATTAGCTCACTATTTAGGAAAATAGCTCTAGGGAAGCAATATACATTTTTCAAAACTTCAGTAGATAGGATTGTTCCTCTCTTAATCAAAGATCTCAAGTTCAAGTCCTGAATATGAAAAAATCCTTGATAAGAAATGACGGAGCTCTATGTGACACGAATCTCAAAACCAAAAGTTGAAGGAATGTACTCAATTTTAAGAAATTTCTTTTTTTCTTCTTTTTTTTATTAACACCTAATATACTAGTTCAGTAACTACTAGAAAAATAAATGTTGACCAAATGATGAATAGAATATTACTCATTATTAGGCCATATATAGACAACATAATTAATTATATCAAAAAGTTGCAAATCATGCATGTCATTTATAAGATTTATCAAATCAGACAGCTTTTAATTACAATCACCAAAAATAAATAAATTAAAATTCTGATTAATAAATTGTAGCTGCCCATGTTGACCACATGTTATTACAAACAAATTTTAATACAACATTTTCTCATCTTTTAGTTGGCTAATTATTTTGGTTTTATTTTTGCAAGTTGGATAGTGTGTTGAACCTTCTAAAATGGATCTCTAAAATTAGCAATTAAGTCTTTTTTAAAAAATAATAATTAAAAAGTCTACACATTTTATAATATAAAATAATACTTAAACTGTTATTACATTCTAATTAAATTGTCGGCAAGTGATTTGTCTGAGCAATTATTGTGTCATTAGAGCAAGGTTAATTAATGTTGTACCATGTGTTTTAACTATTGTATCAATTGACGGTTTTATTTAGGGGTTACACAGAGGGATAGATCAGGTTGATCGAAAAAGTATCGTGGAAGGTGATTAGATAGGATTTGACGAAACTTCATCTCACCGAAAATATGATCTTAGATAAAAAGGAAGTTACACGGCTAGCAGAGGAAGAATGATTGTCTAGCTTTGCGATATAGTAAATTAGTAGCATCAGTCATATCTTTATATTTTGTATTGTCATTATCGATCTTGCATCTATTTATGGGAATTGATATTTTTTAGACGAACGTCTTGTTATCATTTTTAGGTGATGACAAGATATTTTGAGTGTCTAAAATATACTCCAATTGGTTTTTGTGGCCCAACAAACTACCTTGTCAGACTATATAATATATAATCCCAATTAATTTCTAAACAATAATAATTTATTTATTTAACTATATTCTTTGAGATGTGTTTGAGGAGTGGAAAGTTCACGAGTGATATATATAGATTTAGAATATTAATGAGTTCAACGTCAACGTAGATTGTGATGAAATGATTCAGATTCTTTTCGTTCTTAATCGAAAGTTTTTAAGTCGAGTTCATCCGAAAAAATTCAAAAAAATTATATTAAAAGCGTTGATTCAAAAATAAGTTTTACAATATATAAAGTTAAATTTTATCGAATTCTAATACATATATTGGACACCAGATATATATATATATTTTTTAAAAAAAAGAAAAAGTTAGTGGAGGAAAGAAACATCACTTAGTAAGCAAAGAATAGGCCATTTTGGTAATTCATGGAGTGTCGGTTTGGCCAATAAAATTCAATATATATATATAAATAAATTATTTTCTTTTATAAATTTGAACTATTTCTTTTATACACTTGTTTATTTGTATCGAAATTTATAAATATTTAACTGTAAATTAAATTATCATTATATAAAATTAAAATCATAAATTTTAAATTCTGAATCATTGATATCTTTTTGAAGTGTTAAGAAACCACACAATCTCTTGAATAAGTTTGAAGCATGATCCAGCATTACTTTTTACTCTCTCTGTTTATTTTTACTTGTCACTGTTTCATTTTTCGCGATTAACTTGACTAAACTTCAAAGCTAAATAGAAATAACAAAATTTAATATTAAAATCTAAAATTTAGATAGTTGAAAACTATACAAAAAATGTTATAAGTTGTAATTCTTCTCATATTAAATAATGATAAACACATCTTAAAATATTGATCAAAGTTCATATAATTTAACCTTAATAAATGAAATAGTGACATATAAAAGTGAATTAAAATATTATAAATTAAATCATAATATATGTATAAATAATAAATATACTCATTATAATTGTCATTTATAACAAGCTCTACTAACTTATAACTATGCATTGCAAAAGATTAATTATAGTAATTAATATAAAACCAAAAAATTGAGTTGTCATTGCTTTAAATGTTGATCCAACCATAAACATAAAGGACATGTACGACTTGATGAGTACGTGCAAAAAGTTTGGTAAAGGGACAAATCCCTTAATTATTAGTAGGTAATTAAACTTGATTAATAACCACCTACTTTAATTAATTTCTTCTTAAATGGCTTGGTTTAAGCCACATATCAAGATGAGCCGGTCATAAACATGGCTCAATAATTTTGATACAAATAATATATATGTGTTAATTTATTTTTTTATTTAATGAATATAAATAATAGTTTAGAATGGAGTGGATCAAATAGTACATCTTAAAATATTAGTCAAAGTTCATATAATTTGACTCTAAAAAAAAAGTAGAAAATCATGACGGATAAAAAAAATGAAAGGAGTAAAACTAATTAACTCGCAAGAGTAGTCGAGTTAATTGAATATCGAGCAAAAGATCTTTCGAATAAGAGCAATTTTCTCCATTTTTCTTATATATTAGTCATGATTTTTTTGGTAATATGATTACCGATCAAATTTTTTTTTCGAAACCTTCATTTGATCCCCTCTGCAATACGTTTTTTATCGAACTTATCGTATGAGACTTGCCTACTATTAATTTTGACCAATTACATTTTAGCAGAGTGTATGCAAACCTTACCACGACCTCATATAGATAGAGAGGTTGTTTTCGGAAAACTCTTATCTCAAAAATCAAGCCCCATAAGCAGAAGACACTCGATAAGGAAAAAAAAGGAAAAAGAAAAGAAAAGAAAAAAAAAGGAAAAACGACTAAAATGAGAAGCAGATGATAGTATGTAAATACGATAAAAGTAGTAAATATAAGACTAGTAATAACAACACATGATATAAAGACACGACTAACCCTACTACTCTACTATATCACAAGGTCAAACATCAACCTACCCCTACTAGCCGATTAGTCTTCTATCCTAATACGCGACATCCACTCCTTTCTATCAAAGATCATGTTCTTGGTGATGGAAATAATATGTGGGACACTACTGTTGGTTGCATTAGAAAAGTAGCTACCGAGGTACTAGGGGTTTCGAGAGAGACCTTTGGCGGACGTCAGGGGTGATTGGTGGTGGAATGGTGAAAGTGGTTAGACCATCTCTATTGTATGGGGTGGAGTGTTGGTCAATCAAAAACTTACGTTTTCAGAAGACGTATGTAGTGGAGACGAGGATGTTGAGATGGATGTGTGGACATACCAGGAGTGATAAGATTAGGAATGAAACCATTCGGGAGAAGTTAGAGGTTGCCCCTGTGGATGACAAGATGAGGGAAACAAGACTGAAATGGTTTGGACATGTGCAGAGGAGAAGTATCGATCTTCCTTTTAGGAGGTGCGAGAGGTTGGACTTAGGGACTATACGGAGGAGTAGAGGCAGACTAAAGAAGTATTGGGAGAAATGATCAGACTAGATATAGGAACAATTGATCTCACTGAGGACATGATCTTAGATAGAAAAGAGTAGAGGGCACGTATTAGAGTAACAGACCAGTAGGGATAGATTAGTAGATTTAGTCTGGTCTTTATTATCCTGTGGTGTCATTATCCGTCTTATATTTGTTGAATTTATTGTATCTACCTTCTATCATTATTTTCGTTATTAGTCGTTTTTCCTTGTTTTTCCTTTACTTTTCTTTGTTTTCGTATCTATTTATTTTGCTTATGGGTTTTTGAGACGAGAGTTCCCCAGAAACAGTCTCTCTACCTCTATGAAGTAGTGGTAAGGTCTCCATACATTTTTACCCTCGCCAGACTCACTTGTAGATTCCACTGGATATGTTGTTGTTGTTATTGTATCATGTCCTCGGAGAGATAAAGTTTGATCATATCTTGTCTGACCATCTTTACCCAATACTTTTTTGATTTACCTCTATCCCTTCGCATAATCCTTAAATTTAATTTCTCGCATCTCCTAACAGAAGCATCGATACTTGTTGTGTTCATATGTCAGTCATAAAAAGTTTAGTAATTTCCAAATTTGCTTATATGTCTTAACAAAGCCAGTAAGCTTAGCTGTCATTATCCTGTCTATGAGTAAAAAGCCACAACTTTGCCGCGGTTTTTCTACGTTACGTAATCCAAAAAAAATTAAAAATTCCCACGCGCCTGTATTGGCGCTTGCAACGCGTGACTTATAATTTAAGGAAAAACAAAGACAGCTCGCCAAATGGAAGATTGTCTGTCTTGTTCTTAAACGTCATGGTTGTGAATTGACTATTTTGCCCTTCAATGTTGTCGGTGTTCATAAAAAAATAATTTTTATTTAAGGCCCTTTTTTTTATTTTCTATGAGATTTAATTTTAAAGGTCCACTAAAGAAATTTAGATTTTTTTTATGTGGTTTGAAATATTTTTATTTTTATTTATATTTTTAATATTCATGGGTCTTTTTCTTTACATCAAAGTGTCAAATTCAATAATGGATTAATGGCCTAGTAATAAGTACTAGAAAATCAAATTTTTTTGAGGTTTTTCAACCTAACATACACGTGGGAAAGAAAATTAAGACTAAATTATAAATATATATTTAAAAAAAAATTATTCTTTAAGTATTAATTTATGACGTCTTAATTCAGAGTTTTGAGATTGATGTTAATTTGTCATTTCAAATGTAATTTCAAATATATATATTTTAGGATTAACTCTTTTAAGTTGTAATTTTTATCGTCGAAATTCTGAATATGTCATTACTAATCAAGATTCATGAGTTTTAAGTGATGCTTGTCATTTAAGTTGATGAATTTTAGATTTTGAGGTTCAACCTTCTATTCACGAGCTAAAGAAAGTAAAAACAAAATTAAATATACAAAATTTATTCTCTTAAATCGCAATGCAATCGTCAAAATTTTAAACATGTCACTAGCAATCAGACACATGTTTAGAGATATTATGATATTTCGAGGTTCAACTTTATATTCACATGTTAAATTAAATATATATATATATATAAGGATTAACACTTTTAAGTTGTAATTTTTATCGTCGAAATTCTAAATATGTCACTACCAATCAAGATTGACGAGTTTTAATACATTATGATAATATTTTTCATTTCAAACGTGATTTTCTTTTTATGAATAATATTTTTGGACGGGTAAGAGAGAATTATTAAGCTTTAATTAGTATTAAATTAACTACTTTTCATGTCACTACATGTTAATTGGGTCCAACTCAAATGTTTTATCCCAAGGAAAACAAATTATAAAACACTCATATCATGACTTGATTAAATTTAAATTTACGTTAAATTTTTTTCTATTAAAGTAAAACATTTCTATAATAACATACTCGATAAAATTTCATAAGTAAAGTCTGGAGAGGGTAAAATATACGCAGACCTTACTACTATCTCATAAAGCTGAAGTAAAATGTTTCTAATAAAGAGAATTCTATATTCAGTATTCGAATTCGATCTCAAAATTAATACCACTCGATCACAATTTTTATACACAAGTATGCTTGTTTTTTCCTTTTTTGTGTTGTTGCCGCAGTGGCGGAGCCACATTGAAATATTAGGAGGTTTATCCGAAACCCCTTTGACGAAAAATTATACTATTTATATATGGTAAAATTTTTTTTATATATATATATATATAAAAGATGCCGAACCTCCTTCGCTTAGTTCATATGTCTACTTCTCAAAATTTTAAACTCTCTTAATGAAAATTTTGACTCTGCTACTTGATTATTGGTTCATAATTCAATTATGAAACTACTAATTAAACATATTTTAAATTTTTTAAATAGTGTAATATAAATAATTGTTGTAACTCTGGCCCATAATAAATGCAGAGATCTCATGATCTTGAAATCATGGGTTAGACTTTATTTCTGTGTAGCAAAAATATCTGTTTATAATTGTACTCTTTTATTATTTGGAAATTTAAAAAAATTATTTATAATTTGACATTGTCAAAAAAAAAAAACATCACTATTGCACTTGCTAGCTTGTCAACATAAGTCATTAATTTTTGGCCAAGTGGCAAATTTACCAACAACCACATATCCCGTAATTGGGGTCTAGGGTCAATTAGACGTAAAACTTATTTCTATTTTTGTGAGATAGAAAGATGATTTTCGATAAACCTGAGTATCAAGAAAAATATTAATTAGAAAATAATTTGAAAGAAATTCAAAAGTAAAAGGTTATGATAAAAATATTAAAGAAAAAAATGCTAACAATACAATTACTAAGGATTACTGAAGTAAAAGAAACAACATGAATAATGAAATCGAAATATAAAATAATGCTAGCATGATAGTGATAATATTAGTAAAGGAAAAGACAGATGCTCTAAACTAAAGCGTTGTTCTACTACGCGGCCTCCATACTCTTAATGAATTGAATAAGTGATCTCACGTGTTTAATTAATCTCTTTTTTTCACTTCTTCCTCAATCTACTTTGACCTTTTCCCTAAAATTTATCACGATCAATCTCTTGCACCTCTTCACTGAATCATACGTGCTTTTCTATCTCACTTTTCGTACTTTGTCCATCATCGATTCAAGTCATGAATTTTCTGAACACATGGATTCGGTACACTTTCATCTATGCAACTTCATTTTCTGAACACATGAATTTTTGAATGACTGATCTCCATCCGTACAACATAGTCGATCTGATATCCATTCTATAAATTTTATTACTAAATCTTAATGACACATGCTTATCACTTAGAACACCACTAAATTAGGGACAACCAAATTATGTAGCTAAATAGTAAAATCCATCGTTAATCCTATATAGCTGATTTCAAATTTTTATTAGCTACGAGCATATTAACAATAGATTAACGATGAAATTTATAATTAATTTCAATTTTTATTTATTGTCATCAAATACACACTTCCATTTCATCTATTTTACTTTAATCTGATGTGTAATATTTACATCAATCTCACCTTTTCTTAGATTATATAACAAGATACATAAAGAAGTGGGCAAACTTACCATACATGAAAAATACTTCTCTACTATAAAATTGTAATTTTGGGACCAAAAATTGTAAATTAAAAAATGAATGACATCTTACTTAATTAATTGATGTGGATATCATAACATAAAAACAATAACTTTAATAATTAGTAGGGAAAAATAGAATTAAAAAAAGATAAGTTGATATTTGCCTTCTAACCCACACATTAATTTTTTATTATTATTGACTTGACATTTGACAAGTGAAATTTATCATGAAAAATAATTAAATTAAAATTTGAGATGTGACTTTAAGATTCCTCACCTTTTACTTTATATAAAATAATTAAAAAAAATTATACTTATGCATGCAATTAACAACAATAACATATCTAGTAGAATTTTACAAGTGGAATCTGGAGAGGATAAAATATACGCAATTCTCAATTATCACTACCTCATAGAAATAGAGAGACTGTTTTCAAAAAGTTTTCGTCTAAAAAATCAAGCCCCGTAAGCAGAAGATACTAGATATAAAAAAAAGGCAAAAGAAAAGAAAAAAAAAACGACTAACAATGAAAAACAAATGATAGTATGTAAGTACAATAAAAGTAATAAATATAAAATGGAAAATAACAACACAAGATATAAAAACACGACTAATCCTAATAACTTACTATATCACAATCTACCTCTACTAGCCTATTAGCCTTCTATCCTAATATACGACCTCCACTCGTTTCTATCTAAGATCATGTCCTTGGTGAATGCATGCAATTAATAGAGCTAAAATTAAAACTTGTTTTTTTTATTCAAAGTAATATATTCAGGGCTATTAATAAAGCCCAGTAGCTAATGTAGAAAATAGTGAAATACCAACTACCCCCCCCCCCCAAAAAAAAAATTAATTTATATATACTGATACTGTAACTCTTTTAATATTATATGTATTGTCTATCTAATTTATAGTTTTTTAAAATCAAATTATCAATTAGTAATATTTATCAAAAAAACAAAAAAGTTACTTGTAATTATTGAGAACTTAAAAATAATTTTTTTACAGTTGAAAGTTCACTGTCTATTCATGATTTTATAACTTTAGTAGGAATATGTCATTTTCTTTATAGTAATATTCTCTTTTTCTTCTATTTTGTTTCCCGTGAACAACAATTAAAAATTATTTTTGGATTTTGCTTAATTTTTCAAGGCCACGTATGATGAAAGGAATTAGGTAATGATTATATATATATATTTATTTATATTAATAAGTATTTATTTATTGTATATTTTCACACACAACAAATTTCATGGAGCCTACTTTAATTCTTTAAGAAAAATTAAATTATGCGAATAAATACATATACTAGTTAATTAGCTAATACATAATTATAGTTTGAGTTAATTACGGTTCGCGATAAATATTTAGCTATAATTACAGTTTGAGTTTTATATATTTCGTGCGATTTAAACTAGTGTTGTGCACTTGCGCGAATCAAATTGTATAGCGAAATATATAAATGTTATACAAAAATTGTGAATTGTATAGTGAATTATACAAATGTATACCAATACTGCGTGAATTATATAAACTTTGTTATAATTATAGTTACGAAATATAATTACCTAAATTATAACTATGGAGCATAATTAAGATATTTCTTTAATACTTTGGCCTTTGAGGTTAAAAGTATAAGCACGTTTCTTACTTATTTTTTTTATATTTGATATATATATATATATATATATATATATATATATATAAAATATTAACAAATATTTGCTATATATACATAATAATATTTAAAAAATATTTTTCATAAATTTATACAAATCGAATATGGAAAAATTGAATTTTTAAGTATACGAGTTTGATTGTTATTATTATCCACAATAAGTGTGAAGATTTTCCATATTTCAATTCTTACGTGAGTGATCCTTAACCCTGTCCCCTTCTTATTTCTATTTGTGACATCGTTGGACGTTAACCCTTGGAGGTCGTTTGGTGTGAAGGATAAGTAGGAATTATCTTGGTATAAAAATTAAGTGGCACTTAGATGGCCGTTTGGTTGACAAAAGAGGGATAACTTATCCCCGGACTAATAAATAGTACCGAGATAAGTTATCCCTCTTCTTGGAGGGTATAGTAATCTCGGGATAAAAAAGTTAAATGACAAAAGTATCCTTTTAAACCTTTTTTATATCTCATTTTGTATATTTACATTTTTTTTAACACAAATATAATAACATTCACAAACTTCA
>JBCEWC010004259.1:0-27782 GCA_038996855.1 Solanum aculeatissimum | reverse complement strand
GTTGTTAACCCTTGAGGGGTATTTGTGGTCTCTTAAGATAACGGCAGGGGTATTTTTGATCCAAAAATCTAACGGAGAGTATAAGTGGTCTATTTTGCATAGTTCAGGGGCAATTTTGACCCTTTTCCGATTTATATATATATTTTTCTATTTCACCATTATCTCTCTACAATATAAATGCATTTTATGTATAAATAAACTAAACTTGTCTTATTTTATAACATTTAATACTAAAGATAATATGAAATAAAAATAATTATATTTTATCTTAATAGTATGAAATGACAAATATTTTTATTAACCTTTCTACCACTGATATGAGACGGAGGGGGTATTATTTTAGCTCCATTCAGGCAACTATAGTTTTTCTTATATAATAAGATTTAGACAATTGAGACGGAACCAAACAAGTTTTCATTGACGTACCTCCTTCAATAAAAATATTTTTGGAAAATCTTAACAAATACTTTTTAATTATATTTTAATTTATTAGTTTATATGAACCACTTTAGCTATGCCCTTTAGTGTTTTAGATTCATATTCTTTAGTTATAACTTTATTATTATGAATATCGTTAATATTTGTGTAAATTTTATAACTAATCAATCAATATCATTTAAAATTTATCAATGTAAAAAATAATTATTTTACACATTGTGAGATAATTTAAAATTATTTAGTTAATACAATTTAAAAAATAATTTATGAACAAATACTGAATCGATGCCACGTCATGATTTTTTCGTAACTGGTCGAACATAAGAACGTGTCAATATATATATTGACAATAAAATAATATTTTCGTGGCAAGTTAGTTATAATCATCTACATGAATTTTTTAAGGTTCATGTCGATTGATGTAACCTATTTAAAATTTAAAATAAATTTAATTTGTCCGGCACAAATGGATTTTTAATTTTTAATATTTGGTATATTGATTTTTAATAAAATTAAAAAATCTAAAGGATATTGGATTTACTAAGAATCAATAAAGTTTTAAATAAATCTAAAATGTGCCTAACAAATATAATGTTGGAGTTGATCAAACCAAAAGACGTGCAATTGACCTAATAAAACCAAAAAGACTCGCAAGGAACATTAAAATTAACGCTAATATTCCATCGTAACCACCCAGGATTATTTAGTCTATTCGTCTCAATTTGTTTATCCTTTTTTTTTAGTTCATTCAAGAAAAATATTTCTTACTTTTTTGAAAAAAAAATTATTTTAACTTTTTATGTGATATGTATAAAGTCATAAAAGATATTTTATTATAATTTATATATTTTAAATTTAAAATCGCAATAACAACAATAACATATCCCGTGAAATCCCACAAATAGGGTCTGGGGAGGGTAGATGTACGCAAACTTTACCACTAACTCATAGAGATAGAGAAGTTGTTTCTGAAAAACAATTATCTCAAAAATCAAAACTCATAAGCAGAAGATATTAGATATGGAAAAAAAAGGAAACAAAAAGAAAAAGAAAAAGGAATAATAATAAAAAACAAATGATAATATATATATACGATAAAAATAACAAATATAAGACGGATAATGACAACACAAGATATAAAGACATGACTACTCTCACTAACCTACTATATCACAAGGTCATACATCAACCTACCCCTTATTAGCCTATTAGCCTTCTACCCTAATATGCGGCCTTCATTCCTTTCTATGATATGAAATTTTGTTATATCTTATCTAATCACCTCCTCCCAATACTTTTTTGGTCTACCTCTATCCTTCCGTGTATCTCCTAAATCCAACCTCTCGCACCACCTAACATGAACATCAATACTTCTTCTCTACATATGTCCAAACCATTGCAGTCTCGTTTCCTTCATCCTATCAGCCATAAGGATCATCTCTAACTTCCCTCGGATGGTCTCATTTCTAATCTTATCACTCCTAGTATGTCCACACATCCATCTCAACGTCTTTATCTCCACGACTTGTATCTTCAGAACATGTGACTTTAATTGGTCAGCACTCCACCCCATATAGCGGAGACGATCTAACCACTATTCTGTAAAACTTGCCTTTAAGTTTATGTGGTATTTTTTTATCACAAAAAACTCCAGAGGCAAGCCTCCAGGCCATTTCGTCCATGCTTCCCTAATACGGTGTGTGACATCATCATCGATATTGCCACTACTCTGAATGATGAACCCAAAATACTTTTGGAATAGGTTGAGTGGCAAACATCACTTTACTGTTTGCTTTATCTCTTGCAACACTGAATTTGCACTCCAAATATTAGTTTAAAAATCACAAAATTCAAAATTTTTCTTTACTTTATTAAATTTTATGTCTTATTAAAAACAAAGAAACAAATTAAAATAAAGAAAGTAAGAAAAAGTTGATGGTCGAAAATGATAAAACAAGGAGAAAATTCAAAATTATGATGATCGCTCAAAATGAAAAAGGCATGATCCATAAACAAACATTTAAATTTGACCTCAATCAGAAAGTAAGCATCCCACCTTTAAAAGTGCACATCTAAACATTTCAAATTAGTTTTAACTGTCAACTGATTCTATTAACTCGTCTTCAGTTTACTACGTCTCGTGAACATCAAATGCTGACATGACAAAGTAATTTTTAAAATATTTAAATTATTATTTTGTAAATTAAAGTGTTTAATTGACACAATAAAATAAATTAACATATCTAGCATATTCAAAATTGGAATATTTTGCTAGTGACAAAATTAAAATGTTGTTATCCATGTGTTATGACCAAAAAAAGTATTTATAAAAGCCGGTTCATATCGGCTTTTCATCCTCGATATAGTCCTCTCCACCCTTTAAGTTCTTTCTGCTTAAATCCCCAAACACCAAAAAGTACAAAGATATAAACACACAAAGCCGGAATTTTGTTTTTCCGATTGCCGATATTGATCAAGAGATTTGCTCTGTTAAGGCTGATTTAATTTAGCCATTTTTCACTGGAATCTTGATTTTCCGGTGAACTTCTTAACACCCCTTAAAGGAGAAAGGACCAAATGCCTTATAAATGAGATTTCTTAGCTTTTCTTGAGCTTCTTCAAGTTTCACGAGGACCCAAAAAGGAAAAAAATCGTTTTTGATGGGGAAAATGGAGTTAATTTTCTTATGGGGCTTTTCAATTTTGATTTTAGCTTTAACGACGGAGGTTGCCGGAGGTCCGGCGGTGATTGGTGGAGTTCCGGCAGAGAGGAAAGGGGTGCACAGAAATGCCTATGCTACCATGATGTATATGGGGACACCAAGAGACTATGAATTTTATATCGCGACACGTGTCATGCTACGATCGCTTTCCCGGCTTGGCGTCGACGCCGATCTCGTCGTTATTGCTTCTCTCGATGTTCCTCTTCATTGGGTCCAAACTCTGTACGTCTCAATTCCTCTGTTCTTCTTCTATTTACGTAAAATAACTACTTTAATACGTGAATTTCTAATGAATATTACGAGCGATATTTTTTGTGTTTACTTTTTTAATTCCAGAATAAGTGAATTGTTGAGATATTTAGAGAAGAATATTAAATCGATATTATTTTATCATTTTCATCATTCAAATTATTTTCTTTGCCCAATAATAGTTATCTACTATTGACTTGTTATGAGATTAAGAAACAGTAAATATTAGGAGTAATATTACCAAATCAATACAATATCTTGAAAAATATAATACAAAAATGATCATTAATAATAATAGTAAATTAGAAACTAAATGTCTCTTGATTTTATAATTGACAAATATTATTGGACATCTATATTTTTATATAGGGAACAAATTAATCATGATAATTAAGAAATTAAAGTTTCTTAAATTTATCACATAGGAAATTCAAGTGCAGGATAAAAGTGAAAAGAGAAAATTCCAAAATTATTTAGAAAATTGAACGATTAAATTAATTCAAATTATGCTTAATGTTTCAACAATTTATTTATTTTAAAATAAAAGAAGTAGTAAACTCACAAAAAATATTATGATAAATATACCTAGAGGGATGAACTTATTATTTAATTGAATTTCAAATTCTATACAAGTTGACCCTTGAGATTTTTTCGATTATATTAATCATCAAGAAATTAATAAAAAGTTTAAATCTAAGGTTATTTGGTGTTGGCCGGTGCAACATCGTACCAGACAAAATTTTACTGATTTAATAATTCAGTATAATCTTGTTTTAATTATTTTTTATTTGTGGTTTTTAAGCATTAATTTGCCAGATGGGTGTTATGAAGGCCCACATGAATTTGGTCATATCGAACAGGTTGTTAAGTAGAAAAAGAGTTTATTTTAATGAGGATTTGTTTATATAAAGAAAATAATAGAATTTTCAAACATTTGTCAAACGGCAGTGGAAATTATAATTAGGAAAATTTTAAACAATTTCCCTCTTGATCATGTATGTGTTTTTGTTTTATTCCTAATAATAATTACAATATTTTTGAAAATTACAAACACTTCTAAAAAAAATTTAAATATTAATTTATTTTTAAAAAACGTGTAAAAAAAATACAACAAATATAATACTACTTCCATCTCAAGTTATATGTATTTTTCTTTTACACCATTTATGAAAGTATTAATCAAGAAGAAAATTTAATTATTTCACTCTTATTTATATCTTCGGAGCTAATTTTGTTAAATACTTACACTATTAAAGATAAAATAAAATAAAATTTTATTTTGAATTTTTAAAATAATAATAATTTAAAATAATTTTAAAAATCAGGATAAATATTATTTCAAATGAAAAAAGTATATCAAAATCAATTATTAGGTTGATGTAGTCATCGTGCAGAGTTAACTGACACGACCATTCAGGAAAACCATTGGACACAAAGTAATAATTAAGAAATTAGGTCAAAGTTGCTCTTCAACTTTTGTCTAGTGGTAAGAGTTAATATATGATGATGACCTATGTTGTACGGACTATTTAAAAATATTGATGAATGTGCGTTAAATTTTTTAAAAATAGTATATTTTTTAAGAATTTAATATGAGTGTAATAATTTTTTTGGAGAGTTCGAGCAACTTAGATATAGATATATGTCACATGTTTGAATTCTATCCTAAATCAATTGAATGAACTTTGGAATTTCGAAAGAGTACAGAGGTCCATCAAATTTTGAATTGTGTAGGGTTGAAAGAGATTATTCTTTTTGAAACAGACTGAAAAAAGAAAGAAAGTCATTCTTTCTTAAACGCAGAGAATAATACATTTTAAAAGTAATTTTTAGATATATGAATTTTATTTTAAAAAATTAAAAATTTCATATTAGAATTTATGATTAAAATTAAACTGTTTGAGTCTGTGTTAAACAAAATGAGACGGGAGTAGAATATTTAAATAATTTATTTAAAATTCATGAAGATATCTTTTTAAAAATTTAAAATTCACAATTTAATATTATAGTTTACTAACTTTTTATTTCAAAGATAGTCATTCATAACTCATAAGAAAATACTTTTTGGTGATAATTTCTTTGTGGAATATGCATGAATTGGTTGTTTCTAGGAAGTGCAACTTTGTTCTTTTCACAACACTTTGTGGCCAATTCAGCAATGCAAAGGCACTTTTTATGGCCTTATTTTCTGTTTTTTAATATAATAGAAAAATCTCCAAAGGCCGGTTAGATAAATAAATAAATAAATAAAAAATAATTTAATTTCATTCACAATAATATTAGAGGTGGATGTATCATGTATGATATAGCTTTAGTCTTCATCTTGTACAAATGTTAAAAATCCCATAGAATATATGATGAAATAAAGGAAAAATTATGTGAATAAGTAAACATATACTAATGAATTAACTAACATAGTTATAGTTTGAATTAATTATGACTCGCAGCAAACATTTAGCTGTAATTACAGTTTGAGTTTTGTATAATTTGCACGATTTATACAAATATTGTGTGCTATTATACAAAAGTTGTGTGTCAGTCAAATTGTATAGTGAAATCTACTAACACTCTGAATTGTATAACGAATTATACAAAGGTGTGCATAAATTATATAGTGAAATATACAAAGGCTATACAAAAACTGCAAATTGTATAGCGAATTATACAAATGTATACAAATGATGCGCGGATTATATAAATGTTGTTATAACTATAGTTATGAAATGTAATTACTCAAACTATAATTATGAAGCGTAATTAAGATACTTTTGAGTGTCTATACTCGAAAATTTCTCTATTAATTAACTTTGTAGTGTTTAGTTAGGAGTATAGTTTTTATAATTCTTTTAAACTATTAAGTAGTTTTAATATCTTTAGTTTATGAGAGGGATAAGGATTATTTCACTTCATAGACATTAGACAAAGGATATTTGTTTGTTAATGGTTTATCTCTAAGCCCACTAATTTGGTTTAAAGTAGATTTGCATTTGTCACCTTTCCACTTTGTGTGTCTTAAAATTATTGTATGTGTTTTTAACTTATAATAAATTGACTTATAATTTGTTAACTCTTTTTTGGCATCATGTTCAAGTGCCCTAACTTAGTGGGAATCCAAAACTAGTTTATTATTTTGAAATTAGATTTTCCTATTGTTACGTGCTTCAATGTTCAAAACAAAAATAATTTAAAAGTATAACAATTATATACTATATTTGACATGTCTTTAGGAGACTAAAAGTATTTTTTTAATTTAAAATATAATTATTTTACTGAGTTAGGGTGTTTGACCAATCTTTTCGGGAAAAAAGTGTTTTTGAGTAGTATCAAAAATTGTTTTTAAGAAGTTGAAAAAAATAGTTTTTGTCATGAAGCACTTTTTGAACCACCAATCACAAATTGCAGCTAAAATATTATAAACTTATTATTTAAATTGATTACTCAAACACAAATAACTATTTTTCTAAAAAAAAAAGATATTCCTTCCGTCCCATTTTAGTTGTCAGGTAGGGGCGGATCTACGTGGATCGTGCCAGAGTGTTCGAGCACCCATTGACCCCAATTTGTTTTTCGGATTTATATAGAAAATATACAAAAAGTGTATAAATATAAATATAAGCACCCAGTGAACAAGAAGTCTTGTGGGTGCTTTGGTTCTCATCGTCCTCCTAAGTCTCAAAATGAGCCACTTTCGTCTTTAAATTCTGGATCCGCCACTATTGTCAGGATAAGATTTGGCACAATCTTTAAATTCGAATCTATGGCATGCACCTACACATGAGCTCTTATTATTTGCCCAAGGCCATTGAGCTGCCTAAGTTGTCATATGTCAAATAGTTGAAAAAATCGGAAGCCTAAAAAATTTGTATATTTACTTCTTTATATTTTGAATTCTCTTAGTGAAAATCTTCATTCTGCTCTAGCTTTAATGTAATGCTATTTAGTAGTAGTATTTTCTCAGCTTGGATCATAACAAAACAGAAATGTGAATCTTCATTAGAGAAATTATTCATTGTTATGTGGATCATGATACCTAAAATACTAATTATGTTATTGGATGTGTAGAGAGCAGGAAGATGGTGCAAAGGTGATGAGAGTTGAAAATTTGAACAATCCATACAAAAGACAATCCAATTTTAATTGGAGATTCAAGTTAACGTTGAACAAACTTTACGCGTGGAGCCTAACAGATTATGAAAGAGTCGTCATGCTTGATTCCGACAACCTTTTCCTCCAGAAAACAGATGAATTGTTCCAATGTGGTCAGTTGTGTGCAGTCTTCATCAACCCCTGCATATTCCATACTGGTCTCTTTGTATTGCAGGTAACAACATTACTCCGCGAACAAAATGTTCATTACTGGTTGGTTGAGTAGTGTTTCGAGTGATGTATTAGGCGAATTACATGAGTTACTTATAAAAGTTGAATTGCAGCCATCAGCAGTTGTATTCAAGGACATGCTTCATCAACTTAAGGTTGGAATGGACAATCCAGATGGCGCGGATCAAGGTTTTATTGGAGGATACTTCCCGGATTTACTTGATCAGCCAATGTTCCATCCTCCTCTTAATGGTACTAAGCTCCAGGGGAATTTTCGACTGCCTCTAGGTTACCAAATGGACGCTTCTTATTATTGTAAGTTTGATACGATGTTGTTTTTGTTAGACAACGTTTGTGATGTTCCACGATGCACATTTCCGAAGCAGAGAGATTATTATAGTACTGATTTGTTTCTTCTAACTCTGTAGATCTCAGACTCCGTTGGTCTGTACCATGTGGACCTAATAGTGTCATTACTTTCCCCGGTGCACCATGGTTAAAGCCTTGGTATTGGTGGTCGTGGCCTGTCTTACCTTTGGGGATCCAGTGGCATGAACAACGACGTCAAACTATTGGGTGAGACTTCAAATCCTTTGTTTTGATATGTTTGTAATCAATTCTTACTGTTCATATCGTTCCTTCTAAGCTTTGTATGGACTATAAGTCAAAGATTTTCCTAGGTTGGCTATTGTACTCTTTAGAACATCAATAAGCAATGTCCTGTATATGAATCCTGACTGTCCATGTCGCTACATTTGAGCTCTTTTTGGACTATACATCAAACATTTTCCTAGATTGTCCTGTTTTGTCCTCATGTCCTCGCGTGAAATCAACTTTCTACTCAGTGTTCCGAGTGCTTGCTGAAGTGCATATGATCATCAAAATTTAACATGTCTGGCATTTGGCAGGTATGATGCAGAGATTCCACTGGTGCTGATCCAAACAGTACTTTACCTTGGAATAATTGTAATGACACGCGTAGCACGACCTAACTTATCTAAGTTGTGCTATCGTAGTGAAGACACCAAGAGCATCTTCTTAATACGAACTGGCCTGAAGCTGATCGCGATATGGTCCATTCTTGCAGCCTACATTATCCCTTTCTTCTTGATACCTCGGACAGTTGATCCACTCATCGGTTGGGGTCTCTACTTACTAGGCTCTTTCGCGCTATCATGTATAGCACTAAACACATTCTTGTTGCCAATGTTGCCCGTGATCATGCCATTGCTAGGAATTTTCGGGGCCCTTCTGGTCATGGCTTATCCTTGGTATTCTGATGGTGTTGTAAGAGCATTAGCTGTGTTTGCTTACGCGTTCTGCGCATCCCCCGTGGCATGGACAGCATTGGTGAAAATAATGTCTTGTCTTAATGTTTCACTTGAGAGGGAAGGGTTCTTGCCTAGGCTGAGTGAATCTGCTGCACCTGCTGGTTTCAACAAGTTGTGTTGATGAATTGGAAAATCTGAAAGTTGAAATGTGCTTGTGCTGTTCTGACACAAGCTAAAGGAATTCTTTGATATGTTACAAATTCTAATATGAACTACACAAATGTAAAAATGGGATGAACTTGTAGAATGTGTTATACTTGGAAATTGAATTTTCACCCGTTGTCCTTCATCGGACAGCTATTCAAAAAGGAAGAATTATGCGGATGAGCAAACATATACAAGATTACTAGTTAATTAGCTAATATAGCTATACTTTGAATTACTTACGACTGACGGTAATTATCATGCTGTAATTACAGTTTGAGTTTTGTATAATTTGTGCGGTTTATACAAATGTTGCGCGCAGTTATACAAAGTTGTGTGCGAATCAAATTGTATAACGAAATATACAAACACTACGAATTGTATAATGAATTATACAAATGTTGTGCATGGTATAGCGAAAAATACAAACGCTATTCAAAAATTGCAAATTGTATAGCGAATTATACAAATGTATACAAAAATTGCGCAAATTATACAAACACTGTTATAACTATAGTTACTAAATGTAATTATCCAAACTATAAATACGAAACATAATTAAAATATTTTTTTTAGCTACATGCGAAAAATCCTTTCTTTTTATCTAGATCACTTGAACTGGCGTCGTACAAGTAAGTGGATTTGGGCCTTAGCGACCATGGCCTAGCCGTGTACAAATAGGCTTGGACTTCTAATAATCCAACAAATAACCCACAAGAATATAGAAATGAGGATGAAAGTTGCATAAAATATGACGTTAAATAGAAAGAAGTGGAGGTTGCGAATTAGAGTAGCAAGCTAATTGGTTAGTAGGATTAGGTTGATGTCTGGACTTGAGGTATAGTAGGGTAGTAAGATTAGTTGTGTTTTTATATTTTGGGTTGTCATTATTCGTCATATATATGTTGATTTTTATAGTATTTACACGCTATCATGTACTTTTCGTTATTAGTTTTTCCTGTTTCATTTTCTTTTCCTTTCTCTTTTCTTCATATCTAGTTTATTCTGCTCATGAGTTTTTGAAACGAGGGTTCTTAGGAAATAACCTCTCTACCTTTGAGGTAGTGGTAAGATCTGGGTACATTCTCCCCTCCTCAGACCCCACTTGTGGAATTTCACTTGATATGTTGTTGTTATAGGTAGAACATGTATTGTTGTTGCCTGCATGCAAGTTGTGCAATAACTTATAAAATCTTATAATGCAAAAATATAAACTTATACCTTACGAAAAAGTTACTTATTGTGAGCGATAAAAACTAAAGATCAAAATAAAATATTTCACACCATATATATCGTATAGCTCCTTTAGAGTATTGATGGAACATGACAGAACATTCATATTGCCTTGCCCTATGAAAAAATCAAACTTTAAACATATTTTTTTGATTTAATCATCTCTTTGTCTACTTGAATCGAATATTTTAGAATACCAACTAAGATTTATAATACTAATAAATCACATAACATCCTCAGTTATTTTTTGAAATTCAAAAATAATAAGTGATTTCATAAGAAATTTCTGAAGTAAGTTATTTATCTTATAATCGAGTTCGTCTATTTGAAATATTAAAGCATTAAACCACAAAAAGGTAATGTGACACTTTTTTTACTGATTATTTTTTATTTCAACCAATTCTGAGAAAATACATTATACAAGAGAAGTTTCTTTTCATTCTACATACAAACAACTTTTTATTACTCACTCAATTAATGGGTAATAAGAGGGATTCTATCGAAAATAACATTCTTACTCCTCAAAAATAAAAAAATTGTACATTAATTTGTGAGATTATATCAAAAATATTACTATTGATTAATGAACAAAATTTTAAAGTATCACTTTTTAATTACTTTTTCAATGATATAAGGGCCTACGTCCAATAATCAAGCAAAATCAACATCCCATCATAAACACCTTTATTGTTTCTTTTGAAAAGATCAACTTTTATACCCCTGTGTTCATCTTTACGTGTCCTTTATAAAATTAAGAGATAATTTTATACTTAGTTCATAATTTATTTTTATTATTAATTATAATTATTTTCCTATTGCATTTTTAAAGACATTACATTTATTATATTTAAAAGGAATCATTTACTGCTCCTTAATCTCTATATCAAGTTAACAAGGGATAAAGAAAAATAGCCGGAGGGAGTAAAAGTTTGAAGTTTTTGTCTTAATGCCCCTTTTGTGTGGCAAGGTTCCCCTCCTTCTCCAACGTTCAAAAAAGAAATTGACATTTAAATTCGAAGGGCCCATTTCCATGAACATTATTAAAAATAAACAAATAACGCTTTTAATATCTCAATTATTAATAAATTCTTATTTTAATGTTTGTGATATTTGACTAAATAATTTTGACTTTAATTAATTGAAACATACATTTTTGATCGTGTTGCCCATAAATATTTATAAATTTGTTATAAGTACGTACCAATAATCCCCAACACTTAGTTATCTATGAATTATGTTGAACTTGTAGTGTAATTACTTCATATTTAATAGTGATATTATTTTAAAAAATAATCTATATAGAAAAGAAAAGTACATATTTTAATTAATTCAAAATTATCCCTTTGTGTCATTTTATGTGATATATTTTGACGTAGCATGATATTTAAGGAATTTTTTTTTTGAAACTTGACGTATAAAATATATATTCTTTCAATATTGGTGTGATTGAGATTCATTTCATCAAGGACAAATATCTAATGAAATCTCACAAATAAAGTATGAGAAGTGTAAAATGTACGCAAATTTTATCACTACCTCATAGAGATAGAAAATCTGATTTTGAAAGAGCCTCATCTCAAAAAATATCATTCCCAAAAGCAGAAAATATTAGATATGAAATAAAACAACTAGAGTGGAAAGCAAAAGACAATTTAAAAAGATAATGATACAAGTAACAAAATGAATGACCGATAATAACAACACAATATATAAAGACAGGACTACCTCTGCTAACTTATTATATCACCAGGTCAAACATCATCCTATTCCTACTCACCGTCTAACCTTCTACCCTAATACGCGACCTTCACTTCTTTAATTTCTATCTAAGATCATGTCCTCGGTGATATGAAATTAATCACCTCCTCTCAATACTTTTTCAATCTACATTTATCCTATATGTAATCACTAAATCCAACCTCTGATAAAATACTTTTTCTAACTGCTCATAGTGGGTCTCCACATAGTGACAACTACTACTATATGAGTACAAAATTTTATAGGCCATGCTAGGACCATTTTTTTTTTTTCACTTCATGCACACCACCATTATATTGCTATTAATTAAAACTATATTTTCCTCCACATGCTGCCTAAAAAAAAAAAAAAAAGACCGTTTAACATTTTTTTTATTTATCCCTTAAACTCAGAGAGATTAATAGCTAATTCATTTGTGCCATAACTTTGTAAGTGGTCCACCTTTATTTAATACTTTTTTTCGTTATAATTTATTTATATAGTTTTGATTTAATATAAATAAAATATAAAAAAATATTTTCAATCATTCATGATTTTTAAACTAAAGATATATAGAATGTATCAAAATATATTTTAATTTTATGATCTTAAATATGTTACATATAAAAAGTTGAATTTTTTGACGAAACATTCCTTCTTAAAATAGATTAAAAAAGAAGTGAAATAAGTAAATTGGAACGGATGGAGTAGCTAGTATTCATCACGTTCTTTTTTCTGCATGATGTGTTTGTCTCCTTGTTTTTTATCGTTATCTTTTATTTATTACATTTTCATTTTAATTTATTTTTCTTGCTTATTCTTTTTTTTGGTGTATTTAAAAAGAACATCTTTCTATTTTTAATAACTTTTTAATTTTAATTTTTCACGTGACATGTTCGAAATCACAAAATATTTTCAAAAGAATTCAAAAAATGCAAATGTGCACGTCGAGTGGATATACTCAACAATCAAGGCTTACAGTCAAATAGTAATTATACTCTATCAGTTTCAAAAGAATCGCTTAATAATTTGACTCGATACAAAATTTAATCTTATAATTTTAAATTAAAATTATGTTAAATATACTCAAATTTCTTTTAATCATATAGTTTTAAATGTCACGTGAAAATTTGAAATTTATGT
Organism: Solanum aculeatissimum; assembly: GCA_038996855.1. Classification (NCBI taxonomy): domain Eukaryota; kingdom Viridiplantae; phylum Streptophyta; class Magnoliopsida; order Solanales; family Solanaceae; genus Solanum; species Solanum aculeatissimum. Next base: position 14,468 of record JBCEWC010004259.1, on the reverse strand, counting down.
GGTTTTTTTAACGAAAGGAAGTAATTTTTTTCTCCATAGTTTTATTAAGTACTTCAATTTTTGTATATCCTTAAACCTTATTAATTTTATTAACCCCCCCACCCCCCCCAAAAAAAACACTTATTAATTTTTAATTGTGAGTTAATTATACTTTTATGATTGTTTCACTGGAAAAGGAAAAAAAAAATTTATATGTACTCTCAGATTTATATCTGATTTAGGTGATTCTGAGTCTCTGACTGTTAAGTAGCAGCCATTTTTCTTTGATTTTATAACAGAAAATTAATGACTTCAAACAACCTATATTCATTACCAAGACATGATTCTTTCTTTTTTCTCATTCGATATTTGGTATCCATATTATAGCTTGATTATTCTAAACATGTGCCGCGTAGGGTCTTATTTGAAGGGAAACACTCTCTATTAAGAATTTTTCCATATCCAAGACCCGAATTCAAAACTTCTGATTAAGGAAAGAACAATCTCATCCACTATAATGATATATTTAACTTATTACAATCACATAAATATCATAACATGTTTAAGTTTATATAGTATAAATAACTATTTTTTTAATAATTAAAAATAATTTAATATCTATATGTTATATTTATTATTTATATAGAACCTGGCAGTCTGGCACCAAAGAGAAACAACCCCTAGAGTCCCCTTTTTCTTTCTTTTTAAATAAAATAGTGTTGCTTTTTACTGCTAATCAGCACAGAAATCTAAGTTACAAATGATGGGAAACAAATATAAGAGTCCAACTTCTTGACTTTTGAGCAAGAATGCTCACACATTATAAAATAAAATACTTATAAATTAAATTATTTATTTATACATTTAAAAATTAAAAACACAAAATATGACCGTTACACAGGTCCCAAATTCCCCCCACAAATATATATATAAATACTTCATCTACTCTTTAACATTCTTCTCTCCAGTTTCACAAACATTCTCTCTCAGCTCATGATCAAATTCCTTCTAAATCATTTAAATATTATTTTATTTTAATGGCTATTTTTATTAATTCTTATTTTATTTTCACTATTTTCTTCCTAAATTACTTATTTCTTTTTCATGCAGGTTTAGCTAGCAGTACTAATGTACCAGCTTCAAATTCCGTTAAGAACCGCCAACGAAAATGGGTCGGGCCATCGGGTACCCGACATATATCCGTTAATGTTCATGGGTTCGGAGATTACCAATCAGTTCAAGCTGCAGTGGATTCGATTCCTCAAAATAATCGAATGAATGTCATTATTGACATTTGCCCCGGTTTTTACATGTAATTACATTTTCCTCCCTCCATATATTCTATCGTTTATTTTATACGTGTGTATATATAATTTAAACTCTTTTCTCCAAAAAAATATTTCTTATCTTATAACAGGTAACATAACATATTTTTATTTTGAGATTATCGTTTAAGTAGATCCCGATATTATTGAAAAAGTTTACAATGTCATTGTCTTGTATAGGAATTAATTACAAACAATAACAACCCGTGAAATTTCATAATTAATGGGGTCTTAGGAGTAAAATATACGCAAATATTATCATTACCACATAGAGATCGAGAGGTTGTTTCTGAAAACCCCTCAGCTATAAATTATTTGTTTTTTTTGTGTATTTAATGATTCACACCTTTCATGAAGGTCAATGCAGGACACTTAATTAAAATTCAGATGATATAATTATTTTCCATATCTTAATTATTTACCTTGTGCAAGTAGTATATTTATTATAAAATATAATACAATAAATAATAATGGAGTGGCATTTAATTTTATTTGTCCAAGTACGTGAAGTCGAGAACACAATATTGTTTCGTACATTTTTCATTTATTGACCTTTTCTATAGTTCACGGGTGTCTCTTACATTTCCTTCCATTTATTCATAATGAATTTTGTACTTTCTTTTAATAAATAAATAAAGTGTATATTTTAGTACGATCCTTATATTGTTTTGTGTATAGTTTTAACGAACTTGAAAAATGAGTAGTTGATGTTAAGAGTAAAATAAAAAGAAAAATATTAGATGAAATACTACTTAATTATATCCCCATTTATATTGTAAAGTGAATATAGTTTGTGATCTTTGCTCTCTTGTCTATAATTTCTGGTTCTCAGTGTCATTTACCTTATAAATCCCAAATTATGTGACATGATCTCATTGGATACAAAATTTAAAACAATAAATATTTAAAAATTTTATGATCTAAAATAAACCTTAGCTATGTATAAATCACCTTATCATTTTGTTAAATTGCAACTTCACTTATTTTTTTATATCTCTCATCTTTGCCATTTCTTTCGGTCACATCTGTCTTCAGGATGATATAGCCATAAAGATGCATCGGAAAAAAAAGCCCTTCCTTGATTTCGAACCAATGACTTTCTTATCTTATTTCTAAAGTCTTATCATATATCTATAATTGCTTCCAATTTTTGCACGAGCCATACATATTATGTTCTTTTAACCAGGGGGTGACAAACTAAAAAGAAAAGTACGTCATATAATTTATTTTTTAATGATTATGCAGAGAGAAAGTCGTGGTACCAGAAACAAAGCCATACATAACATTTCAAGGAGCAGGTAGAGATGTAACAGTAATAGAATGGCATGATAGAGCATGTGACAAAGGAGCAAATGGACAACAACTTCGTACATACCAAACAGCTTCTGTTACAGTTTATGCTAATTATTTTTCAGCTAGAAATATTAGCTTCAAAGTAAGTATATATATATATATATATATATATATATATATTATATTTCTATGTATAGTAGTATATGATAAGTCATTTTCTTATATATCTGTCATTTTTTTGTTTGTTTCTTTCTGGTTAAAATTTTAAAGTTGGACGTTACGTTTTGTTACTGTTACTACAGCACTATAAAGATATAAGAGAGAGGGAAAAAGGGGCATTAATTTTGCATGTCACTATTTTATGTATGGCCAAAGTTAGAAAAATACAGCAATATATATATAAAAATGCATGATAGAGAATAATATCATAAATTTTTAAATTTACACAACTATTGTCATGTGATTAAGAGATTACGGGTACAAGTCTTGAAAACAGCCTGTGGCTGAAATAAGACTACATTGCAGTCGGACCCTTTCCTGAACCTTGCGCATAGCAGAATAATTTTTAAAATACTTATAATCAAAACTACTGAATTCAGATGAACCGTTAATTATTATACTGAATTCAGATGAACCGTTTATACTTATTATTAAAAATTGTCAAAATAAAATCTCTTATCATTATTATTTGTTGTAGAATACAGCACCAGCACCATTGCCAGGGATGCAAGGATGGCAAGCGGTGGCGTTTCGTATCTCTGGCGACAAGGCTTATTTCTCCGGCTGTGGATTTTACGGCGCACAAGACACTCTTTGTGACGACGCCGGCCGCCATTACTTCAAAGAATGTTACATTGAGGGTTCTATTGACTTCATTTTTGGAAATGGACGATCTATGTATAAGGTACGCATCCACTTCAATTTATTGTTTTGTCGTTATCATAGTAGCGGAATCAGAATTATTCACTAAAATATAACGAAATAAATTTATTTAAGAGATCTTAGTTACTTTTACACATCAACTATTCGTATACATAAAGAATAATTATCACTTTATATATACACTATCTTTTCTGGTGAAAGAAGTTTAAATGAATTCCTTGCGCTCAAGTTGCGCTCCTGCTTATTATATAATGAGATAAGTATTAAAAATACTTCTAAATTTGGTGTGAATTATTAGTTTCATCATCGAATTGTTAACAGTTTTAAAAATACTCATCTACTTGACTAACTGAACTTAAATACAACATAAGTGAAAAACATCCCTAAATTCTCGCCAAATTGGGGGTATTTTCAACACTTCTCTCAATTTTTATTAAGATCCTCATGTTCATTTGGTAAATATAAAAAAGTAAACACACAATAATAATGTAACTTTTTAAATTGTGTTAAGCCTAAAATCCATCTTAGAGTATAAGCCATATCGGAACCAAGATAGAGAATTCACTAAGTTCAAAATATGAAAAAATAAACATACGAAAAATCTCATAAAATTCAACATACACATAAATATCAATTTTAACTTTAAATATACAATATAATTTTTTGTCAATATCTTACTCTCATCTGACTCCCCGAGTATAAACACACAGAGTAAAACAAGTTGTTTTACAAATATTTGGTTGCATTGAAAAAGATGATAGTACTAATAATAGTACAAGAATTTTTTCAAAAAAAGTGAGATAATTGCGCAGATTTGCTAAAGCTGGAATCTTTGTCTGGTCTTGATGTCTATAGCTACAAAAAAAGGAGGATTACTTTTTTCCATTATTAAAAAAAAGTACAATTATATATTATATACTTTAATTTTGAGTGATTCTGCAGTAATTATATAATATATTAATTAATTAATACTACTATTTACGTCAAAAAATAATTGTATGTCTAGTACTTAGCTTGTAGGGTGCCAAGTCCTAATGTCAACATGTTAGTCAAAGAGAATTATTGGTTTAGAAATTTAAAGATTTTTAGTAAAAGATAAAAATTTATTGAGTCACAATAAATATATTTGAATAATTGGTTCCTCAAATTAATGAACAAATGAAGTAAATAGTATGTTTAATAAGTTAACAAGAGAATCTTTTCATAACTACATTATTTGTTCTATTTTTTTTAGTCCATTTAATAAATCATTTTTAGTAATTTTTTAGTTTTAATTTCTTTATATTTAAGATCACGAGATTAAAGAACATTTTGGTAGATTTAATATATCTTTAATATAAGACCAGAAGATACACAAATTTTTTTATTTTTTTAAACTCCTCGTCAAGTAAAAAATAGGATAAACAAATTGAAACAGAGGGAATAGTGTCCAAAATAATTGAATTGTTGAGTCTTTTTTTAATGTTCAAAGTTCAAGGTGAATGTTTTAAACTTTTTCCATATTTGCCCTTTCGAGTTTTATATTTTCTAGAAGATATATTACACTATATATTTATGATCTTACAAAGGGAAATAGTGGAAAATATAATGTAAATTTTGTTTTTGAATGTTTTTCTGCATTATCTCACAAATTCAATTAAAATAGGACCGAGGGAGTATAGAGTAAACTTTCATAATCACTTTTTATTGTTTTAATGTCATAATTACTGTATTATTTCATTTTCAAACTGTTATAATCACTTTTTTTTCCCACTAAAGCTCACAATAAATTATTCATAGTTTTTTAATATTAATTAATTCTTATTAACTGTGAAATTGTTGTTTGTGTTGGCGCAGGACTCTGAGTTACATTCAATAGCCAGCAGATTTGGGTCCATTGCAGCCCAAGATAGAAAATCCCCAGATGAGAAAACTGGATTTGCATTTTTGGGCTGCCGGGTTACTGGATCAGGCCCACTTTATGTGGGCCGGGCTATGGGCCAGTACTCCAGAATTGTCTATTCATACACCTACTTTGATGACGTTGTGGCCCATGGTGGATGGGATGACTGGGACCACGTCAGCAATAAGAACAAGTAAGACCTACTAGGCCCTATCGACAAAAGAATAAATCGAAATAATAGTAAATTTGATGAATATTCATTTTTTACTATCTCGTCTTTATCACACTTCTTTGTCTTCTGAGTCAAATGTTCTATGTTTTGGGCTTCCAATATATAGATATATTATATACTTACTCTGTCTTATGTTATATGGTATTCTTTGACTTGACATGTGTTTTAAGAAAGATACGTATTGTATCGATTAATTCCTCTTTCAGGACAGCATTTTTTGGAGTGTATAAATGTTGGGGGCCAGGAGCAGCCGCTGTGAAGGGTGTATCATGGGCCCGTGAACTGGATTACGACACGGCCCATAAGTTTCTAGCCAAGAGCTTTGTTAATGGACGCCATTGGATTGACCCATCAGACGCTTGAACACTTTGTGGACACAAGACAAATTAATTCTTTTTTTTGTTTCTGTTGTCAATTAATCAATTCTTTATTTTCATTCATTTTGTCTATATATATATAGTGAGAAAATGATTGTAATGACAGTTATATAAAGTTAAATGATGATAGAAATCTATTAGCAACGACTGGAGTGGAAGAGTCAGAGTCGTAAAGAGGATTCCTTACTTCTTTCTCTCATTCAAAACCGTGCATGAGAGATATACTAAGAGATGAGTAATAACATAATAAATAAAATCCAGGCAAAAATAAATGATGTTCTATGCAGATTGTGACAAAAGAAAATTTTAAGGAGCCAGGAGGTCATAGAGACAGGGTATATTATCTATTACATGATACAGCAGTTCTGTTGGCCCTCCAACATCTCTGGGGATCTGCAAAACCAGGAGGACAATAAGCTCAATATAAAATATCAAATAGTTCACACATTCCATCTTCAAACACTGGATGATAAAATATACAGAGAACTTCATGCAAAATCATAAGCGGGACTGCTCCTCCTTCAACCAAAGGTTTCAATTTCAAACTCGGGTACAAAAAAGTTCTTAGGAGGGAGCACTTCCTATGCAGTGTGAATCTGGATTAGTCAGACTTTAATACAGGTATCGGACAATGGATAAGAGACCAAATAATATAAGTAGTTTGACACATGTTTATCTAGACTAGATGGATTTCTATATCCTTTTTCTTTTCCTATTGTAAAAATTTTCAACATATGTATCCCTGACCACAAAGGTTAACCGCTATAACGCCAATTTAATCTAGAACTGTGTCCATTTTTTTTAAAAATGATCAAAAAGGTACAAACATAAACTTCGAACTTATTTGAATAAGCTTTTGGCATATGACTTATAAGCCAAAAGTTATAAGTTAGAAATTCTAACTTACGGCTTTTGGCTTAAAAACAAGTGCTTATAATCAATTTTTCATTCCACCGAAACACCACAAAACTGCTTAAAAGCTATTTGGGCTTTAAAACACCTAAGATAAGCCAATTCAAACAGGATCTTCGTGAGGTCACTATCACAAGTTAAAGTTCAGATGTATAGACAACAACTAAACCCTAAAATACTTTAGGGAAACTACTTTCATACTTCTAAAACACAACCTAATAAAGGAAGCAGGCTGCAATAAGTTGATGACCAGTGAAATAAGGAAAATTGACGTGAAGACTCTAAACTTTAACGGCCACTGAGTTATCAATATGCAGCTAAGTTGATATGAACAAAATCCTGAAAATATTAGAGGACTTACAGTTGTCCAAGAGAAGATATATCGAAGTCTGGAGCAAGCTCATGAACAATATCATTTGGTGGTTGGCCACATTCTTGCATTTTCTGCATAAGCTCTACAATTTTGTTGAAGTTGCTAGGTTCGGTCTCATAAACTTTGTTCAGATCTCTTATAAATTCATACTGTTTTTTGTAACGATCATACTCTTCAGTGCTTAACTTAACTTTGTTGTCCTCCAACCACTTAGGATATCTATCTTCAATTTCTTTCATGGGTTCATGAAGAATTTCCTTTGACAAAAGCTGCTGCATCATGGTCTCAACTATAGACTCCATGTCCTACGAATCCGAGACAAAAAAATTATATATCCACTTCAAGCAAGTGTAAAGCTATGGTATAAGACATGATACATGACGACTGACGAGACATGTGAAAAGACAAAGACGCCTCAGAAATTTCTTCCAAGTGACAAAAGAACAAACACACAACAACATACCCAGTGTAATCCCACAGGTGGGGTCTGAGGAGGGTAGAGTGTATACCCCTACCTTAGGAGGTAGAGAAGTTGTTTCCGATAGACCCTTGGCTCAAGGAAAAACAATTCAAAGCAGATCGAAAAAGAAATGATGAATTGGAGAAGCCATGACAAAATACCATAGAGCATGACAAAGAAGTCTGAAAAAAGGAGCATGAACTACAACAAAATACTATGATAATCGAAGTACATGAAAACAACCACCAATAACAGAAATCTAGGACAAGAAACTACAGAAGTAATACTTCGACTAATGTATGCAAGGAAAAGTAAGATAATGCTCAACTACCTACTAATCTCTTCCAAGTGAAACTCGACCAAAAAATTCAAATGCAAGTCCAAAGCTGTGAAAATCATTCACCGGTAAGGGAGAGATATTTTGACCCTACGATGCAGCTTCCAGAACATCCAACTCAATCCAGACTAGCACGCATGAAATAAGTAAATTATTTCTCACCATTCCATGTATGTTTTCAGCTAGCTTAAAAGCTACACTTGGATGAGGAGATAGGAGCAGTCATTGGATGTTTTCTCAACAAGAAGAGATGATCTATAATAAGAGGAGCAAACTCTTGTGCGGAAGTCATTATTACAATTTTCAGGCTCTACGTTTTGTACTTTTGGAACATAGAGATCAGTAAGTGGTTTACGATCTCCAAATTATATAGTACAACAACTACAGATGAAGTTAAGCTTAAAATAATGGACACATTCATTACAAATTCCAAAATGGCATAAACTTAACCTGTTTTAACTACTATTTAATAAGTTATTGAACTCCCTAGGATCCCTGCAAACAATTAACAAGAAAAGCACAGAGAATGGACTTGGCCAGGATGAAAATATCAGTACCGCGTTGAAAATCCTCCATCTCTATTATTCCTTGTCACAGTCATGCTACATATACATAAACACGAGCACATAAAACATAAACCAGGATCAAGAAAATCAATAATTATCTTTGGACCCAGACTAAGAATCTTGTGTAAAGAAATGTAAGGAGAGACCTACATTGAGTTCCAACTTAGATAGCTACTGTAGTCTCTCTTTTTCAATTTATCTTGGATAAGTTTTATTAATAGTAGGAAAAATCTCCTTACACATGCAGTATAGCAAAATGTAGAGAAGGAAGAACAAGATATGATTCTGCACCAAAAGACATTTAATCTTTCTATAGAAACCAGAACCTCATGGGTGCACCCAAAAAAATCTACAAAAGATAGGCTATTCCTCAAAATTACATAATCATTCACTAATTTCTATCCCCTCGAGCCTCTCAAATTTATACTGCAGTAAAAAACTATAGGACACATAGTCAAACTAACTACCACAGCCATGAACTACAGGATTGCTTGACCTAAATATTCTGGGAAGCCAATGTTTTCCACGACTTACAGGGCTTGGTTGCAAAGCAGGTTAGCCCTGTCTTAATAAGTGATGCAAGGTTCAATTAACTCCCAAGAATTCCAAATCTGTCCTATTCAGTCAATCTCCTTCCCCGGATACAAACACATGATCTGCTAAAATATGGCCACTCAATTCTTAAGAGATTTCTGTTATTAAAATTCCAATATTATCCCCAACTTGAACTATCAGAAAAATGTGTAGGCACTCAGCATGCTGTTTCAAGCATCCAAACTAGTCCTAAACATTAATTCATGTGTGCTATGTTGGTATTTAGTAGGAGGAAGCAACTAAATGATATAAAGCATCCATGATAAACTAAGGCTCAACATTCAGAGCTGCAACTGATTTAAAATAGGATATTGATCAACGACAATCCAACTAAGCACAGAGATTTTAAAGCAAAAGGAATTTGAACCTACTATAATAAAGTCTTTTGAAGGGTCACAGTTTAGGGTTCACCTGATGAGTCTTCAGAAGGGCGGTTAAGTGTTTAGTAAAGAAAACAGCAATCAATTGACTTTTAAGTTTTTGCATAGATAGCAAAAAGTTCTAATTAGGCTATATACTTAGTTTTGTTTCAAGCAGTGTTTGTATTGTTGAAAACATGACACTGGCCAACTGAATATAACACACAACACCTTTGGGAATATCAAGAAAGTTTAACACCACCGTACAACGACAACCCCCAGACCTAACTTGCGGGATTACATTGGGTTTGTTGTTGTTGTCTATCACAACGATAAATTCATATTAATCCACAGCAAAAGACTTTAATGCACCAAAACAATCATTTACTAGCCACAATAAGAAAATTTATATATGCTCAACAAGAAAGCAATTGGAAAAAAAAAGCACAATAGTTTCTCTAACAGTGTAACTATATCAGTCATATCAATCCACACCCACTCTAGGGAAACTAAACAAAGAGATAACGAAAACATTAAAAAAAAAATCCACAATCACGAAATGAAATGGCATAGCCTCTTTGGGAAGTCCACAAAAAAGAACTTGCAACTATGGATCTTCATGAAGAGACATATTTTGCAGTATTCGTGTTCAAACATATAAACCAAAGAACTAAATTCAGTAAAAGCACCCACCATTAACATTGAAGAAACATAAAGACAAGATACCTGAGACCCAGAAAGCTCTTCAAACTGCTTCACCCACTCCTCCATCATTGCATCATTCCCCATGTTCTCTACACCGGGTCTAGGCCCAGCCACTGATTCCAATCCTTTAACAGCCTCCCTAGTCTGCTCCCTAAGCTTATCAAGAGCTTCAGTAATGTGCGAGTCTTTTGACTCACCAGAAGCCTTTTTCTTCCCCTTTTTCTTAGCATTCCTATCGGGCAACATCATCCCTAACCCTTGAACCTCACCAGACATAAAAGAACTATCTTTCTTCTCATCTCCATCTCCGCTTCTACAATCAAAAGCAACCCTTTTAAAATCGCAGCTCAAAATTCAAACCCATTAGCTTAAAACACAAGTAAATATAAATATATGCCACAAGAGAAAGCAGAAACCTTTGAGAACCAGAAGTGAGATTGAGGCTCTGGAAATCATCCAAAGCACCTGAAAAATTGAAATCAAGAAAAGAGTAATTTGAAAAAATCCCATAACCAGAAAATCTTAGTAGCTCAGTTGGTTTGACAATCTAAACTTTCATCTTATTGGTGAAATTTCAAGTTCCCACCATGCAATCACCTCCCCCATTTCCCCTACACCCAATTTTTACCAGTAAACAATAAAGACAGATACATATAGATAAATGGGGAAAAGGGTATCCTTGAATTACCCTATTCAATTCAGTCACATATAATTCTAAAGTATGCAATCACGAAACAGCTAAACGACAGATAGATATAGATAAATGGGGAAAAGGGTGAGGATACTTACTGTCAAGGAGTTGGTCTAAATCATCAGAGTGTTCAGTAGCCATGGACTCCTTCAGATTCTCTGGCTGGATAAAGATTGTCTATGTTCTTGTTTTTAGTGTATTCAGCAAAAATATCTATAAAAATCCAATCTTTATGAATCTTTTTTGAAGAGGAAGATGCAAAAGGGATAGGAACACACAAGGTTGGCCCCAAAGGGGAACTGTACGGTGTCGTCTTGGGCTTAACCGCCGACCTTGGGTTTATTTTCTCGAGGCTAATTATTGGTAAAAAAAAAAAAGAAGGGAAAAATCATCTAACTATAAGTAAACCTTTTTATTGTTGTCAAAAAGAAATAAAAAGATTATTGGATTATTTTGTACATGAGGTTGCAATTTCGTGTCACAGAGTTTAAGCATTTTTTTTTAATTTATAATTCTAAATTAAAATTATGTCAAATATATCAAAATATTTTTAAATTTTATGACTTTAATTCCTTAAATATGTCACGTGAAAAGTTAAAATTAAAATATTGTCCAAAAACAAAAATCATCTATCTATATATATATATAAATGTCAAATTACTATTTTGCCCTCCTATACTTAAACTAATGCACATCCAATTTTTAAACTCCACCGCCTCGCAATTTTCCTGGCTTTCCATCGCAAACACACCTCTCTCTTCCCAAATGATGTGTCTCCGACTTCCCTCTCTCTTCCCAAATGATGTGTCTCCGACTTCTTCCAATTCAATGACTACTTATTCCCAAATGTTGTGCCTCCAGTTTCTTCAACACGAACGACCACAACTCCAGTATATATATCAATGAAGTGTGCTACCTTTTCCCTTGAAACACATATCGTCTGCGCTCTGTAAAACAGGTATTCACAATTACTACTTGCTTCCCTCAAATGTCTAATTCAATTGCACTTCCTTTTCCACGGGTACCGATCATTCACCCCTGCATTCTCCTTCACCATCTTTACCTTTTCTACTTTTTATGCCGATTACATATTGGCTTACGCTTTGGATTATCTCATGCGACCATCAGCGCGTTGTAAGTCCTCACTCTAATTCACACCCTACTCGCCTGCTCCTGCACCTTCTCCGTCTGGACGCCATTGCCCACAGTTTGCTTAAGAATGAAACACTACTACACAACTCTTTTATTAGCATGTGTTATGCTTTCGCCTTATCCACATAACTTACGGGCCCTGGTTTTAGCCACCAAACACTAACGCACGATTGAATATACTTTTATTTTTAAGACTGATGTAAAAGCCTTGGAACACTAGAGACATGTCGCACTGGATGCTTCGGTTGTAGCTTCACAGTGCATAGTTAACCATTTGTTGAGAATCCTTTTCGCAGTTCTTTTAGCATCTTATCATTGTTGCTTGTGACAATATAGAAAAATATTTTTTCCTGATGCTAAAATTTGAATTTTACCATAAATAGATGGTAAACAAACTTTTTGTTGACTCTGTTGGCTAATTTATTCATACTATATTCTAACTTCTAATTAACTGCTTAGACCTTTAAGAATTAAACTGTGAAATGTTATTATATCATGCTCAATCAACGTTCTAAGTTTCTGTTGTTACAAAATTCATTAATGCACTAAAGATATGTACCAAAGAGAAAATATTTGATTAAATTTTGAAATCTAAGTGTAGCAAGTTTGCTTTGTTTCTTTACTGTCATTTTACCTTTTGCATTATTTTAATGTGTTGTTCATGAGTTGAGGGTCCTCTAGAAACAATTGTTGTTCTTGATATTGTGTAGTAGGTGTTGCAAGTTGTTCAGTGAAAGTTTTGGCATGTTCTTTGCTCTCCAGTCTCCATTAACTGCTGTTATGCATCTTTGTGAACGCGAATAACCTTACACCGAAACATTCAGTCTCACAATGTGCGTGTGTGTCCTATGGTTGCTATTGTAGGGCCATAAATTTTTAAAAACACAAATCTAAGAGTTAAAAAAACCCAAAGTTAGTTCTCTGTCACAAGATCATGTACCATCTTCAATTCCATCTATCCCTTCTAACTTGAAAAGATGACATATATTTGTTCCATTTTCCTTCTTATTCACACTTCTCAACTTCCAAGGGATTTGATGCTTGGGTCGTATTATATATTGACAACAAGGAGAGAAACAAATCTCGTGATGAAATTTGTAGCCACATGGAACTGAGACATGGTCTAGACTCCTACGGGAGGCAAGCAACAGGGTCAGAGCAATGCCGCTTGAAGATAGAAGGCCATGGGCCATGAATTTCTTCTCCCGAAGAAGATTGTTGCGTATAATCAGACAATTGTAGCTTGAAACAAACCATGTCATTGTAGCTCAATCTTTACCCAAGGGAATCTCAAGTAAATCAATTGTTTTATCAGTGTTAGTTGCCTGGTAAACAACACTCTGAATAAAAAGTTGTTAAAAAACATAGAATTAAGAGTGTCAAATTAGTCGAATTTGACGGATTAAAATTACAAAATACTTTTCATCTTCATTATTTTGGAAAAGAAGTTCCCCTATTATAATGAACTCTTTTATCTTGTTCCTAAATAGAATGATTGATGTATATGTCGCTGGATAGCCTTTTTCATTGTATCATTTCAAGGAAATTCTTGTTTCATTATGATATCAACCATTAGTTGTGACTGAAATCTGACCAAAGTTAATGTAGCCAAGCATATAGAAACAAGGAATATGATTCGATACAAACATTTAAATTTGCAAGAAATAGTGCTTAAATGAAAACGTTGTTGCATTTCCAATAGATCGATAAAATATAGAAAGGAGACTATTCTATGGTTACATGACCCTCCAGAATAGACATACACACGCAATGCACGTGGAGCAAGTTTAGTTTTTTTAGAAATAGATCAAAAAGGAAAGGAAAATGTTTTTAAAAAAATGAAAAAAATATTTGATTATAAATTTTGAAAGTTTATCTTCATTAAATATATTTCTAGTTATTAAAATTGATCATTTTTGAATTTGTTAAAAAAAATCTACGTACATTCCATAAATGCTCAAGTGTTATATTCTAAAAATCACAATTTCAAAATTTTAAATTTTAAATTCAAAATCTATGATCAAACATAGTTAAATTTATATTTAAACTCTATTTCAATTTATTTGTCTAATTCTATTTTCTAGCCTATTCTAAAAAAAAAAATTCTTTCCTCTTTTTTTAATTAAAACTCTTTAGCTTTTCTTTTTCACATAATATATTTAAGATCATAGATTAAATACCTCCTCTATTCACTTTTTCTTATGCCATATATATATCTATTTTATTTATCCAATTTTTAAAAAATCAAAATAATAATTTATCCTTTAACTAGCACTACAAGAAAAAAGATTTTTAACGACCATTTCTTAACGAAGGGAAATGAATCCGGTCGTTATAAATATACTTATA
>JBCEWC010004258.1:0-27794 GCA_038996855.1 Solanum aculeatissimum | reverse complement strand
ATTGAGCTTAGGGGTTGATTTCTTAGTCTTAAGTTTTAGTTTCAAAATTATGAATTATATGTTGACTCTAGTTTCAAAATTAAAGGATTATATATATATATGTGTATATATTTGTTTAGTTTCAAATTATCAAGTTCATAGGTTGACTTTAGTTCTCAGATACGTCGGTTCTTAGTTTCAAGTTTAAGGGTTTTTGTATATTTATTTTGTTAGCTCTTGGGTTTAAATTAATAGAATTCATATGTTTCTCTTTAATTTCAATTGCAAATTCATGAATTTTATGTAGTAATATTTCAATTTTTAGCTTCAAGTTATTGAATTATAACTTTAATTAATGTATGATTTCTAATTTATTTTTCTTTTGCTCTCATGTACTTGTCTGAATACCTCGGGACTCTCCCATTGCATTCCTTGGGCCGTAAAGGCCCAAATAGATCGTAGGGAGCCAACTACAGGTTCTCCAAGGCGAAAGGAGGTCCGTATACACTGATATACAATTTATATACCATGATGATATGCAGGGAAAAAGGGCTAAAAGCCCAATATGGCAACAAATATATTTGGGCTAATGGCCCAAAAACCTTTCAACTCTTTTTCTATGATATTTTGTTGATATACTTGTGTTTATTTGTACTAACACTAACACTCATTTTGTTATTAATTTAGTTTAGTTAAATCCCTAAAACGACGAGCCGTTTATGTTAATTTTTAATTTGATTATTTTATTTACTTATTTATTTTCGAAGGTTATTTTTAGTGCAAGTTAGTCAATTATTAATTTTCTTCTAAAAATGGTTGAATCCAAGTCCTTAAGTTTCTTTGACAAATGTTTCCTTTAAAAAAAAATATTTTTTAACACTTAGATTTTCGTTAAAAAAATAAAGGAATAAATAATTTCTCTTTCACTTGAATTTTTTTTCTTCATTTAATTAATTTTGTAATGGATATTTTTCTTAGAGGGGTTAGTTGAAAATTTCAATAAAAAATAATCTCTTTTTTAAAAAAATTCTCTAAGTCCTTTTTTGTCAAAAAAAATTATTTTATTTAAATTGATTATACTTAAATTATTTTATATTCTTAGATTTAATCAATTTTCAAATAGTTAGTAAAATGATTTTTCTAATCGCCGGATAACTGCGCGTTAGCGGCCATTTCAAGTGCGTAAAACCTTCTTGAAAAATAAAAATTTGAACCCGAACTCATTTTCTGGGATTTTAAAAGGATTTTTCTGTTTAAGTCTTTTTAAAATCATTTTAATGATTTTCTTGATTTTTCCTTTAAAAATTAAGTGGCGACTCTTTTTTTTTTTTAAAATTGATTTTTTCTAAAGTTTAAGTCAATTTATTGAAAATCGACATTTTTCCCATTAAACAGAAATGGTAACTCTGCTAGGGAATTAAATTAGGTTCTAACCACTAGATTAGGATTTATTTGACTAACTATTCGGTTGATAATAATTAGTAAATTTATTTTAATTACTTGTCTAATTGCGTTTTTTACTTGTTTAGTTTTCGAATATTATAACTGTCATTCATGTATTTCATTTTCGCCACTTGGCCTTTTATTTATTTTTCAATCAAATAGACGGTTATGCGGATCGCAACCGTTTAGTCCAAATTATTTTAAGGGGTACCCTGACGAATTGAGTTGGCCGCGCGCGATCAACAGTCGTTAAATTCCCCAGCCCGGATAGTCCGTCTGGGTCACCGGTACACAATCAAAATAAACCCACTCCTAGTCCGCCTAAGATAGAGCGAAACACAATCCCGGTTAGGTTCATTGGCCTAGGTTGACCCAATACCCAAGGGGTATTGTGCCCATAAGCCCACCCTAAGTCCAAAGTGACCCCCGACCCAACTGGACGATCATATTATTTGTTTAATTTGAAGGATGTGTCTATTATTTAAGTAAATCATTGTTCACGGGTTTTGGGGGATTTTCTAATTTATCTTCGCTTTTGTAGATGACCGATTAAATCCTGAAATTCGAAATGGTTATCAAGACTCCGAATCTACTCCATGTGTGGTGGAACAACCTTAGTAATATCTCCCGAAGTCAAGTCACAACTCACTTAGGACACCTCTCGTCATTGATGGATTTCAAGGCATATCCGGAACTCATCCAAGCAATTACTCGATATTGGGATAGAGAGTATATGGTATTTAGATTCGGGAATGTTGAAATGACACCGACAGTAGAGAAAATTCGGGATTGTCTAGAATCTTCGGCGTTGTATGACAAAAGAAAAATACATCCCGATGATAATATCCTGATACCAAACAAGCCGACTAGCAAGGAAATGAAAAATATGTTTCTTCTAGTACAAGCGGATTGGTTGGATACCTCAAATATCACTTTCATGAAATTCTTTGAGCGTTGGGGACATGATAGTTATTTCACAAGATTTCCTTACGAGTTTCAGAATTATCAGACCTGGGTCGAAACTCAAGCCTTAGCATTTGCAATATGCCTTTTAGGGACTATGGTATTCCCTCGAGATGGGATGAAGGTGATTGATTTGAGAATCATCATGGTCACATTTCTATCTTTTATGGCATCGGTGCACAAGGTCAGAAAAAGTACTGTGATCTAGCGCCAGTCATAGTAGCCGACATCTATAGGTCCCTCGATTTGTGCAAAAATGGATTTCCTTTCTTCCAAGGTTGTAACTTGTTGCTTCAATGGTGGATGTCCCATCATTTAGCCAAAAAAGCTGAGAAATGGAAGCAAAAGCTGGGAGATCATTATGGAAGAAATGCTTTGGCTCACCACACTCTGATGTTGTCTGTTCAAAAATTTAAAATGGGGAGGACGAAAGGAGAATGGGCACAAATCCTCGGTGAGTTGACAGAAGAGGACATTTGTTGGATGTTCGACCATTTCATGTCTGAAAGGATTGCCATACAGGGAAAACAACATCCTTTTTTAGTCCTCATGGGCATACGGGGCATGAGACCTTATTACCCCAATCGGGTAATGAGACAATTTGGAAGAACACAACTTGTCACCAAACGAGGAGATGTTCGATAATTTGTTATTGATTACGAGGGATGTGATAAGATACCCTATGCTAATTATGTTCTTAAAGAATGATCTGCGTATGACTTCTTAGAAGAAGCCAGCCTCGCCAAGGATAGGTACGACGCAGGGTGTGATCCAAGGTACAAAAAATGGTTGAATGATCGAAAGACGCTCACTCCCGGGCCTCACCGCAACCCACAATTGGAGGACATAGAATCTCAGCTCCAAGTGTAGAGCTGACTTTTCCAATAACAGTGGGACCAGAGGGAACGAGAATTTCAACAAAGAGAGTGAGAATTTCAACAGAAAGAGTAAGAGATGCAGGGGACCGCGGTCTACATGCCACAAGAGTTGAACAACGCAAGGACATACCTGGTTCATCTGGATCAAAATTTGGAAAGACAAATTACTACTCTCCAGTCAATGCTGGTACCTAGTCGAGCTCTGTTAGTCGAACCTTTCCTAATGTTGCACAAATATCACATTCAAGAAGAAGTGGAGAAGGCAAAGAGCGGAGCGGGATCTTCCTATAGTTAGTTTTATCCCCTGCGTGGGATTGTTTTTGTTGTATCTATATTTCTCTTTCCCTAAAATATACCCCCTATTGCGCTTTGTAAAACACATTGATCTATTTTATGGAATTTTTTTGGGGGTGCAATAAAATATTTAAAATGATATGACTCGTCCTTCAAGTCCGATAGGCCAACCCTTGGCACAAAAAGGGTCACATATTCCTTAGGACACACAATAACTGTTTCTGTGCTCTTTGCTATAACTGTTTATGTGTTTATGTTGTATCATTTGGAGAAAAACTAGCCCACCCCTTGTCAAATTTTTCTAGAATCCACTAAGCACAAATATCAGTCATTGCCAAAATGTTCGGCCAAATACTCTTCGAGTCTCAAGTTTCCCAACAAAGTCCAAATCCCTCGATCAACTTCTAAAAATCCTATCCTCTTATCTCAGGAAAGTTTTTCTTGTTGTCAAGATGGAAAAGGATCAGAATATTGAGGGAACTGAACAAGTCTTAATGGAGAGGCTCCATCAGGTTACCCAAGAAATTCGAAAAACAGAAGGAAAAACCAGAGAGGTGAATCTGGCTACTGAAGTTGTATTGTCTAGGATGGCTGAAGTCGATGAAGAAATCAAGTTTTCTAAGAACAAGAAGGAAAGGTTTAACATGACAAGTGAGATACTCCAAAAATATTCTTTCACTCTGGAAGAAGCCCTTGGAGATGTGATAGCTCGAACCGTTGAAGTAGATGTGAAACTTGAGGCTACTCAGAGGGAGATAGACATGTTAAAGGAAAAGAATCCTCCTCGTACCTTACCAGGGCCTAGCAAAGAATTCGACGAAGATGAAAACAAGATTCCATCAACAAAATGACTCAAGAATGCAGAAGAAAATCAGAAGACTGGAAAAGAAGTCTCAATAGAGACAGTTTATGTTTCCCACGTTATCTCTAATTTTTATTTTTCAATTCTATGTTATCAAGTGTTGTTAATCAAAACTATCCCTTCGTACCATCAAACTACGTTGGGCCTGACTTCTCCTTCGTGAGATACGTAGGCAGCCTTTCAAGGCCCGACCCCATCTTTTCAAAAATTTATTCTTCCCCTCTTTACTTTCAATGATAAACGCGAGAAGACCTTGACTCAGTGCAAGTCAACTTTCCTGATACACTACGCTCAAAGCATATACACAAAGTTCCGTCTATTGTCCACACCCTTCATATTCAGTGGCTAGTTTATCTCTGAATGAAGCAACAACTGTGTGTTCATTACTTTATATGTGCTATTTTGTATTAGTTGTCAATTCAAAGAAACTAACATGCTTTTCTTTTGAGTTGTTTTTCTTTTGACAGGTAAATAGATTGATATGTGTTTGATAAACTGGTTGATCACTCATATTTCACTGAATCAAAAGTTCACAAAGATTCCCTTCCCGATCGAGATCTGTTAAAAGGAAAGGTAATAATAGCCGAAAATAGTGAGGATATGGGCTTAACTGAGGTTGCTGTGGTAGACCCCGTTATCGTCGAATAGAATAAGCTGATTGTGCAATTGATGCAACAAATAGTTGAAATGAGGGTTGAAATGCAAAGGTCCCAAGATCTTATAAACTTGGTCATTGCCACCAATCTGCCAAGTCCAGACAACAGGAGGCCTCCACTCAACTTTCCTTCCTCGAACCCAACTAATGAGCCTATCCTAAATAACCCACCCTTTATCCCTATCCAAGACACTACAACTAATGATGCATATCACACCAGCTCCTCATACCAAACACCACCTCATTTTCAAAATCAAAATACCACCAATGTCCAAACCTTCGTTCCACCTCAAAATCCTATTGCTGCG
The DNA here is from genome assembly GCA_038996855.1 of Solanum aculeatissimum. Taxonomy (NCBI): domain Eukaryota; kingdom Viridiplantae; phylum Streptophyta; class Magnoliopsida; order Solanales; family Solanaceae; genus Solanum; species Solanum aculeatissimum. The sequence continues at coordinate 22,412 of JBCEWC010004258.1, read as the reverse complement.
AACCCTCAAATAGTACTTCCCAAAGTCCAAGCCCCTGACCAATATACTCAAACTCCACCTACCGCTCAACCCCTACCTTCTAAGCTCCCTTTCCACATTCCAGTCACTACTGAACCACGTGTTCCATATACTCCTTACCCCGATATTGATCACTACGAGGAAAAGGAAAAAGAGTGGAAGGCCAAGGAAGAAATGGCCAAGCTAAGTATAAAAGAAGAAATTGTGCAGGCCATAAAGCAGTTTCACTATGCGCCAGAGGTTGTAGGATTAAATTATGAAGATTTGTGCATTCACCCTGATTTGGACCTTCTCGAGGGGTTTAAAATACTCAAGTTTGATACCTTTGAGGGAGCTGGAAATCCTCTGGCTCACTTGAGATCATACTGTGATCAACTCGTAGGTGTTGGGAAGAACGAGGCACTGTTGATCGACGTTTTAGTCGAAATTTAAGTGGAGAAGCTTTGAAATGGTTTACCTCCAAAGAAATGAAGCAATGGGCTAGTTGGAATGCTATGGCCAAGGATTTTATTGAAAGATTTGCTTATAATGTTGAGATCGTTCCAGATCGTTATTCTCTGGAGAAGATAAAATAGAAATTTACGGAGAGTTATCATGAGTATGCGTATAGATGGAGGAAAAAAGCTGCCAGAGTACAACCACCTATGTCTGAGAAAGAAGTGGTTGAAGTATTTGTGTGCGTACAAGAGCTAGAATTTTACGCAGAATAATATTGCTGATTGGGAAAAAATTCGCTGAGATAGTCAAGATACGAGAGACTATCGAGGATGGGCTTAAAACAGGAAGGATTATATGTATGTCTCTAGCTGGATCTTCGGGGTTGCTGAAAAAGAGGAGAGAAGATGCGTCGTCCATTTCCTACACGCCAGATAGGAAGAGACCCTCCAGTAGTAACTCCAAAAAACCTGCACCTTTCCATACCTACCGTCAATCTTCTCAAAGTCCACTTCCTATTTGTTATACCTCGCCTCCTAATTACCAAACCCTCTCCTCTCCTCACCACTCTCCCCAATACCCGAACATCTACCCAAATTACCAACCTCCGTCGCCAAACTGCTCCAATGTTCAACCCGTTTACCAAACCTCTCCTACCAACTACTCAACTCCAAACTACCAGATTCCCCAACCAAACCATCAAACTCCACCATATCCAGAATTTCAAACCCCTCCCCGCCAGAACTCCCCAAACTACCACTAAGTACTCCTACATTCACAGAACAATTATAATCCTCCTCATCCAAGCTTAGAAAGAAAGCCTCCCAGGGTGTTCACCCCTCTTGTCGAAAGTCGAATGAAGTTATTCAAAAGATTATCGGCTGTAGGAATGCTCCGCCCTATCCCTCCAAAACTAGTAGATACGAGCTCTCGATTCTTCAAGGGTGACAGGACATGTGCTTATCATTCCAACAGTGTTGGACATGATACCGAAGATTGTATAAATCTAAAGCACAAAATTCAGGACTTAATTGGCCAAGACATAGTTGTTCTTCAAACTGTCACTCCTAACATCAATAACAATCTTTACCCAATCATGGAGGAAACAATGTCAATATGATTGAGAAGGAAGAAGATTGGTGTGAGACTAAGGTCATAGTACCTGATGCTGTCGATAGCTTGGAGAAGAGTGTGGTGTCTTTGTGCATCACTGAGAAACCAAAGTTCATGATTCTGACGCCTCCAGAAGTTGTTGCTTTGGTACTGAAGGGGTTCCTGTTCGAAAGAAGTTTGTCATCGAAGCCGCTAATACGCAAGGTCTGACCAGGTCTGATAGATGTTATACGCTAGAAGAGTTGGTTCAAGGATCAACCAAGAAAGATCAACACAAAAGGCTGATAAGTGAAGCAGAAGCGGAAGAGTTTGGGAGAAAATGCAGCCCAAAGATTACTCTATTGTGAAATATTTAGAGAAATATGCCAGCCCAAATTTCCATATGGGCATTGTTAATGAGTTCTCAACAGCATAGACAAGCACTGATGAAAGCATTGGAGGATGCTTACGTACCCGTGGGGACGGATAGTGATAATCTTGTAGCTATGATAAACCAGGTCGTTCGGGAACATCATCTCAGTTTCAGTAATGAAGAGTTACCGTTTGAAGGATCCATGCATAACAAAGCTCTCCATGTCACGATTAAGTGTCGTGATATGATCCTCAATCGTCTTTTGATCGATGATGGATCTGATCTGAACATATGTCCATTGTCTACTCTTAAACAATTGAATTTCGATGAGGGAAAGATTCATCAAAATCAGATTAATGTGAGAGCTTTTGATGGGGGTCAAAGAGATACTAGGAGTTGTGAATCTAGGGATCCATGTATGAACTTCTAAGTTTGTTGCCAAATTCCAGGTAATGGACATTACCACCAGTTACAGCATGTTGTTGGGCAGACCCTGGATCCATATGGTTGGAGCCGTGCCCTCTACCCTTCATCAGATGATGAAGTTTGTGTGGGATGATTGTGAGATGGTCATTTATGGTGAGGGAAGTCACTCAAACATATATGCACCAATAGTTGATGATGTTGCTAGAGGATCTGACTTCTACACGGTGGAGATTGTGAATGCCACTGGTGAGGATTTGGCACCAAGGCCTTCTATGCCCATTGTCCCCAAGATGATAACCACTGTCATGCTCAGGAACAAGTTTGAACCTGGTTTTGGACTAGGAAAATACTTACAATATATTATTGAGCCCATCCAATTGCCGATGATAAAGTCGAAGTTTGGTTTGGGGTATGTTGCATTGGAAGAAGATAGCTGGGAAATACTGAACAAGAGGATCGATCAAGCACTAGCGAGGCCCGTACCTCATCTATACCAGTCATTTCCAGTCAGAGAATTTATCAATGGCAACGGTCTCGGGGAGGGAATCTGGAACATCTTTGAAGAAGTTGATGTTGTTATTGATGACGCTGTTATTGACGGCTCTTAATCTCCCGCTTGTCTTGTTTTAATTAGTTTATTGGAAATTGGCGGTGGTTTGTATGAGGCCTGAGACCCACTTTTGTCTTTATTTTGTGTGAGTGATAGTTACATTTTGAAACTCCTTGTAATGTTTCAAAGGCATGTTGACCCATGGTCACAACCAATATTTGCATTTCTCTTTCAATTGAATGAAAACCTCTGTCTATTTTAAGTTTTGGTTATCATCTATCTTATCCTTTTTATTTTTTCTAACTATGTTTGTTTATGATTTCAGTAAAAATTAATTTTAAATTTTCCAGCATCATGTCGTGTCAAAAGCTGGATGAGCAGAATGGAGTAGATGATAACGAGTATGAGGAATACAACGAAAAAGCCATGATGCCCGAACATTTGGCCGAAGAATTGAGACAACTTGAGAGCCAAGATAAACCTAACCTGGAGGAAACAGAAACAGTGAATCTGGGAGACGAAGAATGTGTCAAGGAAACCAGAATCAGTGTTCATCTGAAAGAGGCTCAAAAATAGGAACTAAGCAATTTACTCAAGGAGTACGTAAATGTATTCACTTGGTCCTATGATGACATGCCAGGTTTGAGTACAGATATTGTCTCTCACAAATTGCCTATCAATATAAAGTTCAACCCGGTGAAGCAAAAGACTCAAAAATTCAAGCCAGATTTGAGTCTAAGGATCAAATAAGAAGTTACAAAACAGATCCAAGCTAAAGTGGTGGAAGTGACCCGATATCCCACCTGGTTGGCCAATATTGTCCCGGTGCCTAAGAAAGATGGAAAGATTAGGATCTGTGTTGATTACAGAGACCTCAATAGAGCCAGCCCCAAAGATGATTTTCCGTTGCCGAATATCCACATTCTTATTGACAATTGTGCCAAGCATGAAATGTAGTCATTCGTGGATTGCTTCGCAGGTTATCACCAAATTTTAATGGATGAAGAAGATGAAAAAAAAATCTTTTATTATACCCTGGGGTGTGTACCACTACCAAGTGATGCCATTCGGTCTCAAAAATGCTAGAGCTACCTATATAAGGGCTATGACAACTTTATTTCATGACATGATTCACAAAGAGATCGAGGTGTATGTGGATGATGTCATTATTAAGTCCCGCGAGAGTTCAGATCACCTGACTCATTTGAGAAAGTTCTTTGACCGACTACGTAAATATAGCCTGAAGCTTAATCCAGCCAAGTGTGCCCGCTGGTAAATTTTTAGGATTCATAGTCAGTAGAAGATGTATTGAGCTTGATCCTTCTAAGATCAAAGCAATTCAAGAATTGCCTCCTCCAAAGTCAAAGAAAGAAGTCATGAGCTTCTTGGGAAGATTGAACTACATCAGCCAATTCATAGCCCAATCCACGGTGATTTTTGAGCCTATATTCAAGATGTTGAAAAACGATGCATTGACGGAATGGATAGGATAATGTAAAAATGCTTTTGACACTATCAAGAGTTATTTGTCTAATCCACCAGTATTGGTACCTCCGTGGGAAGGAAGTCCATTACTGCTATACTTGTCTATCTCGGATAACGCATTTGGATGTGTGTTAGGTCAATATGACGAGATTGGGAAGAAATAGCGAGCAATCTACTATCTGAGTAATAATTTCACTCCATATGAGGCTCGGTATACTTATTTAGAGAAGACGTGTTGTGCTCTGACCTGGGTTGCTCAGAAACTAAGGCATTATCTGTCTTCGTACACTACGTACCTCATTTCCAAGATGGATCCATTGAGGTATATTTTTCAAAAGACAATGCCTACCGGGAGATTAGCCAAGTGGAAAATGCTATTGAGTGAGTTTGATATTGTGTATGTGACTCAGAAAGCGGTCAAAGCACAAGCTTTAGCTGACCACCTTGCGGAGAACCTAGTTGGTGATGGATACGAGCCACTTAGAACCTACTTTCCTGATGGGGAGATATCATTCGTGGGCGAAGACATCTTTGAGACATATCCTGGGCGGAGAATGTTCTTTGATGGAGCAGTAAACTGCCAAGGAAGTGGAATTGGAGCAGTCCTGATATCAGAATTTGGCCAACATTATCCTACAACTGCAAAACTTTGATTCTGTTGCACCAACAACATGGCCAAATACTAAGCTTGCATTCTGGGAATAGAGAGGGCTATCGACATGAATGTCCAAGAACTATTAGTTATTGGGGATTCATATTTGCTAATTTATCAGGTTCAAGGAAAATGGGCTGTAAAGAATCCAAATATCGTACCATATGTGCAGTTCGTACAAAAGTTTTGCAAGAAATTCTAGAAGATTGAATTCAAGCACACTTTAAGGTCGCAGAATGAGTTTGTTGATGCCCTAGCCACCATTTCCTCAATGATCCGACTTCCAGATATGGTGTATATCGATCCCTTAGAGATACATTTGAAGGAGCAACCTGCTCATTGTATGCATGTTAAAGCAGAGACGGATGGAAAGCCTTGGTATTTTAATATAAAGAAATATTTGGAGACTGGAGCATACCCCGAAGATGCTACTTCTAATCAGAAGAAGGCCATATGCCGAGTAGTTAACAACTTCTTTCTAAGTGGGGAAATCCTTTATAGAAGAACCCTAGATTTAGGTCTCCTCAGATGCGTCGACGTGATTGAAGCTACAAAACTTATTGAGCAAATACATGCTGGAGTTTGTGGTACTCACATGAACGGACTTACTTTGGCAAAAAAGATCCTGCGAGCCGATTACTTTTGGATGACTATGGAACACGATTGTTGTAAGTTTGTGCAGAAGTGTCATCAGTGCCAGATACACGGTGATTTCCCTAATAAGCTCAAAGTTATGAGTTCTCCATGACCATTCGTAGCTTGGGGCATAGATGTTATTGGTCCAATAGAGCTGGCTACCTCTAACGGACATAGATTCATTCTGGTTGCCATCGATTACTTTACCAAGTGGGTAGAGGCAGACTCTTATAAATCTGTGACGAAGAGGGTAGTAGTTGACTTTGTTCGCGACAACTTGTTATGCTGATTTGGGATACCAGATTCTATTATTACAGATAATGGGGCTAATCTTAACAGTCACTTGATGAAGGAAATATGTGAGCAGTTCAAGATTATTCATTGAAATTCAACAGCATATAGACCTCAAAAGAATGGAGCCGTAGAAGCTGCCAACAAGAACATCAAGAGAATTTTGAGAAAAATGATCGACAAGCATAGAGGGTGGCACGAGATGTTGCCATATGCACTGTTGGGTTACTGTACCACTGTTAGAACATCCATTGGAGCAACTCCATATTTGTTAGTGTATGGAACGGAAGCAGTGATACCTGCTGAAGTTGAGATACCGTCACTAAGAATCATTCAAGAAGCGGAATTGAGTAATGTTGATTGGGTTCACAATTGAATTGAACATTTAGCTTTAATCGATGAAAAGAGAATGAATTCTATTTGTCACGGTCGGTTATACCAACAACGAATGATTTGTTCTTTCAACAAAAGAGTAAGGCCTCAAATGTTTAAGGTTGGTCAATTGGTTCTCAAACACATTTTTCCCTATCAAGATGAATACAAGGGAAAATTTACACCAAATTGGCAAGGACCGTACATGGTTCGCAAGGTTCTATTGGGAGGTGCTGCTAAGAGATACTATATTTGAAAATTTAGATTTTTCTTTATTTCTTTCCCTGAAACCGTATGTTTTACTTGTAACTGTTAACATGTTCATTTCTAAATTAAATATTTCCCCTTTGTAATGGCTCAGTCATACTCCCACAATAGAAGCTGGGACAGCATTTTTGAGAGGATCTCAAAAATTCACGACAAAGTTCATCCTCAGCGAAGGCAAGGTGAGGGAGTATACCAGTGTGTGCAAGTGAGACAAACTTTTTGAGATGGACTCAAAATTCTTAAGATTCATCTCCAACAAGTCAAAGCGAGATGACATCAAAAGTCGCAGCTGGAAAGAATATTTTAGAAAATCTCATAAATTGTGCAAGTCTTCTTCAACGAGTTCCAGACTCGTCGGCACATCTAACTGGGACAGAATATTTTGAGGATGACCTCAAAAATTTCATCGAGTGATGTCAGGTTTTCGAAAAGCAACATAAAAAATCCCCAGTGTGATTAGGAGTTTAAGGCTTGCATCAAATAGTCCCCAGAAGGCTAAGGGATCGAACAAAACCTTAGTATCCCCTGCGCCATTTAAAACTTGTAGTCAACTACGAAGTATCTCAACTATTATAGATTCTGGGAAAGCTATGTCTGATCTTCCCAGCCTACAAGAGTTATAAAACCTTCTGAAAGGACGTTGAATGGGCTAAAGTTTTGAATCAAGACGTTCATTTAAGCTTTACATGACCTAACACGACGCTCTCTAGTGATTTTTACTTAGAATTACTTTTTAAAATTTTATTTTATTTTTATTCTATTTCATTTACTTATTTTCTTATTTCATTTATTTATTGTTTTTTCCTAAAAATAGTGATATATGTATTAAAATATTTTGCATAATGCGGTCTTATTTTGGATCTAGCAAAAAGTGGGAGATTGGGGCAACCAACCAAAGATGGTACAACAAAGAGACAATCAATCAAAGATAACAAGGCAAGGGGCAGACAATAGAAGAATCAACACAAATCAATTCTTTTTTTAAAACTAAGAAATTTTCTGTGGATGCAAGAAAATCTTTGCAGGTATTATTGGAGAAGAAACTAATCAAGATAAATAGTTTTGTCTCACTTGAATCCCCAGCAAGCCATCACATTGCATATTTACATTGCCGAGAGGGTCATTGCATATTCACATTGCCGAGAGGGCCATTGCATATTCAAAATACTGAGGGCCATATCATATTCAAACGCCGAGAAGACCATATCACATTCAACTGCCAAGAGGAAAGTTCATATTCAAATTTCCGAGAGGGCCATATCATATTCAAACTGCCGGAAGGGCTATTGCATATTCATACTGCCAAGAGGGCCATAACATATTCAAACGCCGAGAAGGCCATATCACATTCAACTGCCAAGAGGAAAGTTCATATTTTGCCAAGAGGACCATATCATATTCAAACTGTTGAGAGGGTCATTGCATATTCATACTACCAAGAGGGCCATTGCATATTCAAATTGCCGAGAGGGCCTTATCATATTCAAACTAACGAGAGGGCCATTGCATATTCATACTGCCAAGAGGGCCATAACATATTCAAACACCGAGAGGGCCATATAACATTCAACTGCAAAGAGGCAAGTTTATATTTTTCTGAGAGGGCCATATTATATTCAAACGCCGAGAGGGCCATATCACATTCAACTGCCAAGAGGCAAGTTCATATCCAACCGAGAGGGCCATATCATGTTCAAAACACCGAGAGGGTCATTGGATATTCAAATTGCTGAGAGGGTCATTGCATATTCAAATTGCCGAGAGGGCCATTGCATTCTCAAATTACCGAGAAGGCCAATTCATGTTCAATCGCCAAGAAGGTCATTGTACATTCAACTGTAAGAGGCCAGTTCATATCCTGCCGAGAGGGCCATATCACATATCTTCACTGCCGAGAGGGCCATTATGTTGCATTATCGTTAATATATATATCGTAGTCACAACTTGTTCACAGGGATATAATGCTCACGGCGAAATCAAAGAAGTTTTCATCACTATCTTATTGCCAAAAGGGCCATCAACATATTATGTAATATCATTTTATCACTAATGACGTTAAAACTGGAGGAAGCTGACATCAAATGCTCAAAGGGATAACTACGTGTCAACGAGATAAGAGTCACTATCTCCCACCTTGAATTCCATTTTACACTAACAAGTTTTATCTCAATCTTTGTTGAGAGCATCCAAGAAGATGAATTCTCAAACTAAACCACAGGTGCGGACGTCATCAAATAGGATGCAGCACAATATGGAACTTTTTCTTAGTAGCGGACTGGGACATAGTCTGAAGAGGGACGTCAAACTCTTTGGATGTGAGCTGAGAGGCGACTCCCACCACAATCCAACTACACCCCTGTCAGAAGGCATGTAGACATTTTTTTGAGTTCGTACAGTTTTCAAGTTTCGCATCCAGTGATTTAAACCTTCATCAAAAACACCTCTCCAATCTGAGCGACAACATACCAAGAGCTTTGGAAATTATGTCCGTGTAAGTTCTTAATTATGGGTGTGAAGAGCGCCACATTTATGATTAAGAGTTGCAAGCCTCTTTTTCACGATTCAACTTATTTGTCACTCCTCCCGAACCGGAGGCTATCTCAAAAATAAGAGATTTCATTTTCAACCGATGGAGTCGAACTACAAACAGCCTAATTCCTAAATCTAAGGATATGTAGGTAGACTCGATGTTGGAAACTCGGCTGTATTCTAACCTATACTCTCAAATCTCCTTCCTAAGCATCTCAATTTCTCCATAATTCGATTTTGGGATAGCCTTTGAATTTTTCCAAAATCGTGCGTTAAATCAAACGTCTCGAACTACAAGTGCCTGAATTCTCATATAACCTGAGATATGTAGGAAGCCCCAAAGCGAAGGTCCGACCACAATTTCTTCAAATTCGTGCCAAATTTTGTTCAAAAGATTAATATGTGGTCGGTCAAAATTGGATTCGTCAATTTTCTTTGTCCACGATCTCTTTCATCGATCTTATCATAAAAAAAGGGACAGTTGTTGAAATCCAATTTTTACCGTCCGCATTACAAATTAATTATCTATCTTCTTTGAATTTTTAATGATTCAAAATAATTATTTATTTTTTAAAATAATAATAATAATAAAAAAAATAATAAAACAAAATTTCAAGTTCCTTATATCTTTTTATAATAACCCGTTGATTAAAATGTTGTGTATGTTACATATTTCCTTTATCTTTTATCTTTACTACTTTAGCTTTTAAAGTATATATATACATATATGTACGTATGTATACATGTGTATATGTATACGTATATATATATTTTATATATTTTCATTATCCTTTTGTATAATATTTTAATTTTTTAAAACTACATAGGTTCATATATGAGTGTATATATGTGAATGTGTATGTATATCGTATGTATTTTATTATTATTATTGATAATATTTTAACCTTTTAAAAATCAATTATATGAATGTATGTGTAAGTATATATATATATTTTGTTTATATACTTTCATCGCTTATTATTAGATAATATTTTTAATCTTTTAAAATTATATACACATGCATGTATATGTATATTATGCTTATTTTAATTGTATCCTTATGTATATCTAATTACGTGTTTCGTGTTTATTTCTTTCACGATTTCGCAAAAAAAAATTTATTTTGAAGATTTTATTTTTATTAATTACCTTAGTTAATTTATAAATTATTTTTCAAGTGATTTATTTTGATAATTAAGTTCGTTATTTCGTTTCGTTGATTTCAAGAAGCTCTAGAATTGATTTTATTAATTCGTTCCATGACCAATTCGATTTGGTTTTTAGAATTGAGTAGATTCCCGGTCGTATTCCCAATTTTTCAAACCCAATTTATTCAATTTTGGGCCAATTTCAGCCCAAAACCCGCGAGGACCCATTTTTAAAACTCAAACCCGGGCGAATCCGGGCGAACCTTACCTAACCCGACCTCTAACCCAACCCAAACCGGGCAAACCCGACCCCAACCCCCTCAAACCCAACCCAACCCGCTCAAACCCAACCTAACCCGAAACCTTAAGCCTGACCTGCCCCTTAAACCCGACCTGACCCACCATTATATACCATCACATACACAAACATATACACACAAAACCTGTTCAACACCAGACCCAAAAACCCGTCGACCCCATACCAAAAACCCATCGTCTTCATACCCATCTCCCTCGTCATCTCCCTCACGCGTCTCTCCCTTCAACCTCATCTCTTTCGTCTCCCTATCATCCTCACACGCGACCCACACCTCTCCTCTATTAGCGAAAATGGCGGACCGAGGCAGCAAAAGCTTCAAAATTAGGTAAGGGTCGCGACTTTTTGGCCCTTTGACATGACCAAACGATCATCAAATCTTCTGAAACATTTGAATTTTGAAACCCTTGATTTGTCAAAGATTTCAATTTCAAAATCCCATCCCAAATCCCTAATATCTCTCGGTTCTTCCCTTTTTCTGTCCCGAATTTCCCCTATAAATTGAGAGATTTTTCAACTGCGTGAAAAGAGGAGAAAAAGGGAAGAATTAGCCTAAAAACCATTTCCAGACTTCAAATGTTTTTACTAAATGCCTAGCCGGTTTCTGCTTCTGTGGTGTAAGTTTCGGTTTTAACTCGTCAAAGTCCCAAAACGCTGCTACGAACCAGGTAACTATTTCAGTCTCATTTCTCTTCTCGTCTGAGTGGGAATATCTCTGTCTGGATTAGCTGTTGGTAGGATTATCTGATATCATTTTGATTGTTGTTGATTAAAAAACATAGTCCAGAATCGTAGACTTTGTGTTTTGTCCCTTGTTGTTCATGTTTATCTTGTTTGGTTTGCTGCCGTGCCGATGCTGCCAGATACTTGTTGAAATATTTTCCAGGATTTCAGTGTTCCCCTTAATTTTTCCTCGTCATTTTCGTGGGTTAGTTTGTTTTGCTATTATTTTGTTCACATACTCATCAGTTCCATCATGTTTTCAGTTTACTGTTTGTTCCTTAATCAAATGTTTCCAAGTTTGATCTTAGGGCATTTTAGAAATCTATTCATTAACTTCTTTGTCGATACTTTAAATCTTTTCGCAGCCTAAATTTCGCTTCCTGTCCTCATCTTAACACCCCTGTTTCAGTTTTTAGCATATCAACACTTCGAGCCGCTGCTTTGATGTCTCGTTTAGTGTTCTCCCAATCGTTAAATGCTTTAGTAAACCATATGCTTGTTTTGATATTAAATATATGTTGCTGGCATACTCCTTTACGAGTCTGAAATGGCTTTTCTTCGCCTCCTGTTCTAGATTCGTCATTCTAGCCTACAATCAGTCCATATTTGAAGTTATAGAGTTATGATTAAGCTGTAAAGGCTCTGTTTCAAATGCTGGTTTCATGTGAGTATTCAATTGTTGTTACGTTTAGTTGATTTCAAATTTTCTAGTTAGTTGTTTTGAGTTTTAGTTTCTAAAAGCATTCTTCTCCTGTTTATGGGTGTATTTCTTATATCTTAGTACATTTTCATGCATGAATCATCCGGACACAGTTCTTTGCTAACTGCCTCTGCCCTTCCCCTGCGCTTACTTTTTTTCTTTCTTTTTCCTCTGTGTTTGGTTATCCTAGTCATTGGAATCTGATCACGTGCTAATCTTCGTGAAAAGTTGCTATTTGTCTATTGTTCGGCTCTTATACAAGTTCAAATGATCTTATATGTGAGTTTCTTGTTTTCAAAAAGGTAATGAAATTTGGTTGATGACCATTAGTTTTAAGTTGGTGAATTCATATGTTGTTTTGGGTTTCAAAATTTCAGTTTGAACTTCAAAAATGTATGTTTCATATGTTAGCCTCTAGTTTTTAAGCAAATGAATCTTGTATATGTTTACTTTATTTCCAAAGTTTACAAAAAATTCAAACTTTGATTTTTTGGTTTCAAGCTAAAAATATTATATGGTTTCTCTAGTTCTAGGCTCACAAACTTATTTTTGTATCCATAACCTTGAGCTTGTATATTGATCTTTGGTTTCAAGATGAGAGTTTCTAGTTTCAAAATTAGGTCCTATATGTGAATTCTTAGCTTCAAAAGAATAAGCTTAGGTGTTGATTCTTAATTCCAAAGTAACAAGCCCATGTGTTGATTTTAGTTTCAAAATTTGAGTTTATTGGTTTCAAATTTCAAACATAAGTTTTATATGTTTATTTAGTTTCAAATTAATACGTTTTGCATATGGATTCTTTGGTTTCAAGGTTGACAAACTTCAAACCTTGATTTTTATTTTGGTTTCTTATTTTAGTTTAAGTTTACAAATTCATATGGTGATTTTAGCTTCGGCCAAAGGTATTAAGTTTCATGTATTGAATTCCATTGTAAAGATTTTGCGTTGTATCTTAATCTCTAGCTTCAAATACAAGCTTTTACGTGTTGGTTTCAATGTTTTGGGTCGTTTCATAGCTTTCAAGTTGACGGTTTTTGTATGTTGATCTCATATCTTGATTTCTAGTTTCGAATACAAGCTTTTATATGTTGGTTTCAAGTTTTGGGTCTTATATGTGAATTTTTAGTCTCAAAAGTATTGAGCTTAGGGGTTGATTTCTTAGTCTTAAGTTTTAGTTTCAAAATTATGAATTATATGTTGACTCTAGTTTCAAGATTAAAGGATTATATATATACATATATGTGTGTGTGTGTGTGTGTATATATATTTGTTTAGTTTCAAATTATCAAGTTCATAGGTTGACTTTAGTTATCAGACACGTCGGTTCTTAGTTTCAAGTTTAAGGTTTTTTGTATATTTATTTTGTTAGTTCTTGAGTTTAAATTAATAGATTTCATATGTTTTTCTCTTTAGTTTCAAAGTCAATGAGTTTTTTATGCGTTTTGTTTTTTTTTTAGTTGCAAATTCATGAATTTTATGTAGTAATATTTTAATTTTTGGCTTCAAGTTATTGAATTATTACTTTAATTAATGTATGATTTCTAATTTTTTTTTTTGCTCTCATGTACTTGTCTGAATACCTCGGGACTCTCCCATTGCATTTCTTGGGCCGTAAAAGCCCAAATAGAAAGTAGGGAGCCGGCTACAGGTTCTCCAAGGCTAAAGGAGGCCTGTATACACTGACATACAGTGTATATACCATGATGATATGCAGGGAAAAAGGGCTAAAAGCCCAATATGGCAGCAGATGTTTTTGGGCTAATGGCCCAAAAACCTTTCATCTCTTTTTCTATGATATTTTGTTGATACATTTGCGTTTATTTGTACTAACACTAACACTTATTTTGTTTTTAATTTAGTTTAGTTAAATCTCTAAAACGACGAACCGTTTATATTAATTTTTAATTTGATTATTTTATTTACTTATTTATTTTCGAAGGTTATTTTTAGTGCAAATTAGTCAATTATTAATTTTCTTCTAAAAATGGTTTAATCCAAGTCCTTAAGTTTCTTTGACAAATGTTTCCTTTTAAAAAAATATTTTTTAACACTTAGATTTTCGTTAAAAAAAAATAAAGGAATAAATAATTTCTCTTTCACTTTATTTTTTTCTTCATTTAATTAAATTTTTAATGGATATTTTTCTTAGAGGGCTTAGTTGAAAATTTCAATAAAAAATAATCTCTTTTTAAAAAAAGTTCTAAGTTCTTTTTTGTCAAAAGAAAATATTTTATTTAAATTGATTATAATTAAATTATTTTATATTCTTAGATTTAATCAATTTTCAAATAGTTAGTCAGATGATTTTCCTAATCACCGGATAACCGCGCATTAGCGGCCATTTCAAGTGCGTAAAACCTTATTGAAAAATGGAAATTTGAACCCGAACTCATTTTCTGGGATTTTAAAAGGATTTTTCTATTTAAGTCTTTTTAAAATCATTTTAACGGTTTTCTTGATTTTCCTTTAAAAATTAAGTGGCGACTCTTTTTATTTTTCTTAAAATTGATTTTTCTAAAGTTTAAGTCAATTTTTTAAAAATCGACATTTTTCCCATTAAACACCTCTAACATAAAGTACTAACTTATTTAATAGTAAATTAAAAGAAAATTAAATATCCTTAACAATTGTGCTTTACCCATCTTCATGTGAAGAGTCATCACTTCCACCATTCACCTCCTAGGAATACGCTTTCCTCGATCAAATTTCAGACAATTTCAACTTTTCACATTGCTTTGTTTAAAAACATCATCTCAAATGTCACTCTTTCAATTTTATGACCCAAGCTAGGCCTTAGGTGTGACACGACGATTATGATTCTCAAAGCAATCTCAACCAAGCCTCTTAGCATATCAAGCGTACATCAGGTAAACAAAGATTACAAGAATGCCGAAGTAACTAACGAAGCCTAGTATCTCTAAGCATAGGAATTAACGTATGACGGATGGCATAGACTCCTTACATATTTTGTTTGAAAAGCCTCTAAATCATATATGGGGCCATAGGGAAGAGACTAGCTCAACCTAGCATAAAAAAGTAAAACTAAGGCTAAAATATATACTCAAGTTAGTCGCCCACGAAGAAAGATGACTTACCAATCAAGTGGTCAACAACTCTAACTAGCCACGAGTGGGGTGTGTAGAGTGTTCGTCAAACCCTACATTATAATACAACGGAGAAAAAGTAGTATGCATTAGTACTTTGAATGTACTAAGGGGTCGTGTGGTACGGTATATAAGAATAATGCTAAATGGAGTGTATTAATAATGCTTGTATTAGTAATACATGTATTAGTTATACTTGTATTAATTATACATAGAATATTTTTATGCATTGTTTGATTCGATGCATTAAAAATAGCATGCATTGTATTAAAACTTTTATTTAAAAAAAGACCCTCCACATTTATGGTGGAAAAGATATAAAAAATATTTTTAGGGGCAATTGGGTCGTTAATCATGCTAATGCATGCATTAAATTCTTTTGCATTACTAATACCTAGAAATCCATGGTATTAGTAATACACACCTTAATACACAATAGAGTGTATACCTAATCCAAACATAGCACTACTAATACATCAAATTAATGCATGCATTATTTTTGCTAATACACTCTATCAAATGACCCCTAATTATGTGGAAAATATGCAATACATAACATAAATCATGGAATATGCAATGACCAAGCTAAAACATAGTGAAATCCTTTGAATCATATACACGGTCAATGAAAATTTGGAAACCATGATGAAAACCTTAGAAGAACATAAACAATATAGTGATTGTCATGAATCATTGTAAGAAATTATAAACCTTGTAAAATACCATGAGTCAAAATGAGAATCATAAATCATAGTAAGGGCCATGAATCATAGTGAGTGATATACCATAAACTTTTATGAGAGAAAACTTTGCCTTTGTGAGAGCTATCATTAACTGACATAAATCATGTGATCTATAACATTGAATCCCAATGTTTTCCCTACACCAGAGGAAAGGGAAAGACTATTTGACAAGGTAGACTTTGTTATGCCTAAGTGGATACACTAAGCTACATAAGGGATCAAGTCTCTACTATGAGGGATCCTTTCCAATGAATCAAACCTCTACTGCTAGGTGATCCTTTCTCTTACGGTGGCATGAAATTATGGGACAATGAAATTCTATTACGATTCTCATGCCTCTACTATGGGCGAGAGCCTCTATCCCAAGGTCCACTATGTGTTAAGAAATCAATCAACAAAATAGAAATCATAAGTCATAAATCATAAATCATTATATCGAAAGGCAATATCTACTAACCCATTTAATTCTCATAAAACATAATCATAAAATATGTGTGTATAGGCCTTTTACCATTACATATTCATGCTTATGTGAGAAAAACTCCCAATTATTCATCACAAAATAGAAATCATAAGTCATAAATCATAAATCATTATATCGAAAGGCAATATCTACTAACCCATTTAATTCTCATAAAACATAATCATAAAATATGTGTGTATAGGCCTTTTACCATTACATATTCATGCTTATGTGAGAAAAACTCCCAATTATTCATACTTGACTTGAATAGCATCTAAAAGTAAGTCCATAGTCTTCATGCAATTTTCTTCAAATTATTATCAATTCATGATCATAATACATAGATCATCAATAGATATTATAGTATAATGCATAGATCTATATGAAATCAACTTAAAATCATTTAATTTGAATGTAATCATGCATAATCATGCAGGACAATACCAATTGAGTCATTATTGGAGGAACCCATTACGAAAGTCATAAATTCATATTTGAAATTAGCATAATACATGGGTCTAGGTAATAACATATTGAAATCAAATCATTTAAACTTTGAATCATGCATAATATTGAAGACTAGAATCAAGTGAAATCATAATTAATAGAACCCATAATCAATTTCGTGAACTCTAGATAACATTGTAGATAATTTACTAGTAAATCATCAAAAATATTACAATTGACATCAATTCATATGTAAATGGATCAATAATTATAATATAAAACATAATTCATGTAATTAAAGAAAATCCTTAAAACCCATAAATTTCCTGAAAGAGATTCACAGATGAATACTCATATATCTTGAGTAAGATGTTTGAAGAAATCTAAGAAATTGATGAAGAAATTTGAAAAACCTAGCTTGAATTTAAATGGATTCTTGATAGAATTAGAAGAAGGTGAAGACTTAGGAGAATAAGGATTTCGGGTGACGAATTGGGAATGGGGTGGAATGGTAGTGTAAAAACTGTTATAGAAATTTTATAGGGTTTAGGAGTTAAGAGAATAGGAGAGTAGGAATTGATGAAAACACCCCTCATTAAAAATTTTCAAACAGAACCACGAGGTCATCTATGGTCTGTAGTTCCTTTTACAAAATAGTAGATGCTCGTCTGTAATGATTAGGCCAAAAATTAGAATCTTTAAAGTTTTTGTACGAACCCACTTCTATTGTCCAAATACTATGTATGACCTATAATTTTCCTCGTAGAGGCCAGACCAACTTTTAATGTCTCAAAATCTTTTTCACAAAATCACAAACCATGACCCCTATAGGACATTACAACCCATACATGAGCTTGTAGACCAAAGTTGTACAATGCATGGGTATCATTTCCATACACTTTATACAACTTATAATAATTTTCACGATCCGTAAAATCCCTCTGTCCTCTCTAAGTTCAATTTTTCCTTTTTTGAATCTCCACTTATGACACAATCTATGAGCCATAAAAATTAATACGACCCATAATCCCTTCCCATAGCTCAAAGTGTGAACACTAACAGTCCTTACCAGGTTTCACGAGCACCCTTCTACGGCTCGTGAAAACTTTTACGGTCTATACAAAAGGGCTTGTGGTTCCTGTAATTAGTTCCAAATCCTGACTTCTCCTCTTGATTCCGACTAGAAAACTTTTGGGTATTACATCCAATAAGTCAACAACTTTTGTTTAGCCAAATAGGTTTTCCCCTTTACTCTTCCTTCACCAAACTTTCAAACTTTAGAAAAAAAGTATTCTTCACTAAGTTAATGCAATTGCGATTTATTGACAGATTATTACCATTTCACTAGTTTTTTCTATGACCAAAAAGGCAGCGAGACTGATCGCAATTCCAAGAATAGGTTGCATTTGAATAATAGTGTAACAATCTAAAAAAATTTGAACATCATATTGGTGGGTCAAGGTCCATTTTAAACTTGTTAAGGTTGGTTAGTGATGATCATGGATTCTATTAAAGTGGTCGTGTTCAAAGGAATCGTGTTGGTGGAGTTTTGTATGGAACTATGTGTAAGGACTGACTTTAGATGGCCATATATCTTAGTACAAGATGAACTATGTGGGTCATTATATATAAAAAAAAAGCTCTTCAAGTTATCTTTGCAATGCAATTGGTTTCACTTGAATCGGAGTTTGTATGTGCAAGTTATGACCATTATGGTGGGACTATCTATGCCCAAGAGCGTTCTGGGAAGAGAGGGCCAACGTTGGGTAAGGAAGGGCTACACAGAGGGACCACGGACAGTGTGGGGGCTCACGACTCGTGAGCCCGTCCATGGGTTGATCCAGGAAGTGGGCTAGGGGAGGGGCCAAAGCCAGAACCAAGTGAGGCTCCACAAACCACTTCATGGTCCATGTGATGCCTCACGGTCCGTGAGGGCGTTCGTGGAGTGGTCCAGAGACTGCCTAGACCCCAGGGCCAGGACTCCAGACCAAGTTAGGCCCCACGGACTAGTGTACGGTCCGTGTGCAGCTTCAAGGGTCGTGAGTCCTGTCGTGGAGTGATCTAAAAAGTTTCCCAAGATTTCAAGCCATGGCGTGAACCAAGTCAAGCCACACGGTAGGGCTCACGGTCCGTGAGCCACTACACGGATGGTGTGGGTGCTTTCGTCAATGACTGTTTCAGTTATCTTCTCCATTTCATTAATGGTTAAATGGTAATTTTAATTATTTCTAGGGTCATTTTAGCCTTTCTAAACTCTCCTAAAATCCTTAAATTGGACCCTAATTCATTTTAATTCATTAAAGCTCTCAATTCCTCTCTCAAATTCTCTCAATTTTCTCTCATCTTCCATGGGAGACCAAGCTTGAAATTGGGAAAAATCAAGTCTTCATCAGAATCTTCTTAATCTTCTTATTAAATTCAAGGTATGTGGATTTGATTCATGGTTACTCTTTCAACCATGAAGACCCAAACTCCTCTTTTCATTTTTGATGAATTTTGACTTTCATTGAAATTGGGTCTTTGAATTTATGAATATTTTACTTTAATTTAAGTGTGGGCTATGTTAATTTGTTGATTGCAAAGTGAATGGAGCCCCCTAAAGATGATTTTCATTGATTTTATGATGTTTCAAAATGCATGTCCCCTTAGTTCTTCAATTCAAGCATGGGTATCAATAATTTTATTTAAATTGAGAATTTCATTATGCTTTGGATATGAATTTCTTGTATTGATGATTTAAATGATGATATCCCATACCCATGTTGTTCTTGATCATCCATGCATTGCATTCATGAGTATGAAAGGCTTGTTATGATGAAATTCTTGATAAGGGCTTGACCCTCTTGTTATGATATATTATGGGAAATGACTAAGGTGATCACATAAAGTCTATGTTATGACTTTTTGAGTAATTATGGGTGTTTACACCATTATGATATGCTATGTAGATGAGCTACTCCTATTGCATTAGTCTTGGAAAATGGCTTTCAGAAACTCTTGTTGGCTTTTGAGCCTAACTATGGAAAGACTTGAATGATGATTTGGCTTTTGGTCCAATTATGCATTGTTTTGAACGAATAGTCAAAATTTTGTTTTGAAAGCTTGTATATGTATATGTATTCCCCTGAGATGAGACTTAGCACCGAAGGATTGAAGTTAGGGTGGACTATCTCCAAGGGTCCATACTCCTTTCTGTCAAACCACATGCCATGGGTTATCTCCCTTGATGGGATTGACTTGTTATGTATTCCCCTATTTAAGGGTTGACTAGGGATCTACCTGGCAAGTAGTCCAATTCCAAGTAGTAGCTCGCTTGGTCTCTCATCTTGTCGATTGAGGTCGTATCCCTGCTATGATATGTATATAGGTTTGCACTTCATGCATCATGATATGACATGGCATATTGTTATGATATAAATTCCTTTGGCTATGTGCACTCCTTCCCATACCATGTGTGCCCTTGTCATCTAGTCTTGTTGTAGGATCACGTGCATGTGCATGGCATACCCACATACTTAGTGCATTATATGTGCTAACTCACACTCTTTGTCTACATGTTTTAACCATGTAGGGACCGGAGACAATTTCCTTCCACCGTTGGACGTTTAGCAGAGACTTGAAGTGTTGCTTGTGGTGAGTCCTATACTCCTAGGGAAATATCCAATTTCATCTACCTTTGTATTTACTTTGTGTTCCTTTACTGTATGACTTGAGGGTAAGCCCAGAATGTGTCGAGGCCCCATTTTATCTTATATAGAGGCATTATTGGACATATCAAACTCTAATGTACATTATGCTATGTGTTACTTGTAAGGATATGGCTATCTATGTTAAGTGATGGTATATTATGTTATGATTTCATTTCCGCCTATGCTATTTTGATATGTTTGGATTGGGATGTGCTTATGTGGAAAGTCCCTAACCCATCTTGCCCCCATAGCTTGAGTCATACTTATTCGCCCTCTTAGAACGTACTTGTTATGTGCTATGTGATTCATACTTATCCCATTCCCGATAACATCCCCATAACTTGAGTCCAAAGCCCCGAAATCCCCTAGACTTACATGTTATTTACTTATTATAAGTGCTTCTGAACCGATGATATGTGTGATGATGCTATGATGGCTTGATTGATGACTTTCGAGTTCTCTTTTTCCATGTCACATCTATGCCCTACTCTCGGGTCGTGACAAATAGTGTATGTACTTGGTATTTATAATTATTGTGTCAATATTCCTATGCAATTGCTTTGCTATTTTTCTCCATGAGAAGTTCTTTGAATTTGCAATTGTGTTTCATCAAAATTACATCAACTACGAAATTCATGAAATTTTGCTTGGCATCCCACTCTCAATTGTGTGGAACCAAAAAATGATTTTTTTGGTTGGTAGACTACAAACTATCAAACTATTTATCTTTGACCTTTAAATTTAGTTGTGCTCTATTGATTGATATAGTTAAATAACAATTTTAATCTTCAAATTTAAAATTGTGCAGCACGAGTTTCAAAATTGGTACACAAATTTGCAACTCAAATAATAAAATGATAACTAGAGTTGCATTGTCTTCCATATTCTTACAGATTGAGAAAAACATTATTCCACTTTTCTTAACTACAAAGACAATATCCCTCGAAATTGAGTTATAAGTTCCCACCTATTTTCTATTGTTTGCATACTATTTGTATCTTTCACACACTCTATATTATAGGCTACTATAACATACACCACATAATCATTCTTACACTCTTTCAAAATCACTTACTTCCAAATATTCTTTGTGGCTCTACTTCTGTAACAACCCGAATATATTCGAAATCTACTTATAGTTGGCATTCTATGATGTAATAAAGTCATTATTGAGTTTTGGTAGCCACGTGTTGAGTTTAAGTGGCCGAATGCAAATTGGGCTAGAAAGTGGCCTAGTGGGACAATTTTGATAGTCAACTTCAAATAGTCATAACTTTTAATGTGAGATGAAACATGTGCGCTACCTTATATAAAATTGAATCTCTTTGAGTTAGATTTGCAACACAAGTGGGTTCACTCAATTTGGATATCGGATGAGGGAGATATGGTCCAAACAGTGAGACTGTCTAAAATTCGGAAGCCATTGGAGATAGGCTCAGAAAAGTGGCCAAGGACTTTGGCACGGACCGTGAAACTTTGGAAGGTCCGTCTAGTGACTCGTGTGATGTAATAATGAGCTTGGGATGACATGTAACCATCCCTAAGCCAAGTGTAGGCCAACGGTCCTTCAAACGGACCGTTTGCACTTTCACGGTCTGTTCACTGCCTCGTTAAGTGAGGCAGTGGCTAATCCATGGCTTGGATGTTATTTTTGGAGTTAAAGGAGGTCTTACGGAGTGTGTCATGGGTCGTCACAAGTTGAACGGACCATTTGGTGGTCCGTTAAATGTAACAGAATGTCCTCCAAGAGTTTCGTGGAAACTTTGGCTAAGTACAACTTGACGGTCACTTGAACGGTCCGTGTGACCATTTGAAGGCACTGTAGCTTCCATTTAGGTGTTGTGTTCAGTGAAAAGTTCTGGTTTATTAATGGTAATTTCATGATTTAACATTTCCCTAAGCCCCCTTTTAGTCCCTTAAGGTATCCTAAGCCCCTTAATCATCCCCCAAACC